>OZ035881.1:49714639-49821412 GCA_964034835.1 Muscina levida | reverse complement strand
TTCACTCTTCTGGTGGTGATTCGTTCACTGACAGGAGTAAACCTAAAGACCAGGTGTCGTAGTCTCTTGCCGACCACAAACCCACAACTAAACTCATGCTTGTCCGCCTGGCAGCTGTAGTACACGTCACACATCCTCATCCGCGAGAATCCATATCCAGTCCATCGGATTTCCTGTATAGCAGTAATGTCGTTTGGTGATGTGTCAGTATGCAGACTAAATTTTCCGACATTCTCCCGGCCTTTACACGGTCATATGTTTCTTCAAGTTGGGCGTAGAATTCGTCTTTGACCTCGTCACTTTTCTCCTCCGTCGGAGCATGAGCACATATCAGCGGGATGTTGAAAAATTTTGCATTCACTCTTCTGGTCGTTCACTGATAGGAGTAAACCTAGAGACCAGGTCGCAGCTGTAGTACACATCACACATCCTCATCCGCGAGCATCCATATCCAGTCCATCGGATTTCTTGTATAGCATTAATACAGCCTTATACTCTTCGAGAACATCCGCCAGTTGAATAGAGGCACCTGATTGTTATAGAGTTCTAACATTCCAAGTGCATAACTGAAATCATGGTCCTTAAAACGTTTGCGGTGGTCGTCAACATTTTGGGAGATTATTTTTCTTTTATTTCTCATTTTATTCACTGTCATTATACTGGTGGCGGATGGCAAGCCCAGCCCACTAGGCACTGCATTTTATTCCTACTGCCAAGATACATTTCAGCCGCTCTTTCTGAGACAGACGCTGACCAGGAAGTCGCCCTATATGAAACATACGTGTTAGAATTTTGGTTTGACAAGGGAACCACCGGCCGTGGCATAGTGGTTAAAACACGCGACTACCATGCGGGAGATCATAGGTTCAACTCCTGGCTGACAGCAACTTCGAAGTATAAGTGTCGAGTCAATCGGCATGTCTAGTTAGAGCTTCTCAAAACAGTGACGTTCGCATTCATCGATAAACCAGTAGGTGCCTTTAGTTGTGAATCAAAAAATTCACAACATCGCAAGAAGCTATCCTCGGTCTCTGCCGCTCTTGTCGGGGACTATAGGCCGTTCAGCTATTCGTTTATGCGTGATATGCGTTATTCAATCAATTTTTATCAAGTAACGAATGATATTTGAATTGTTATTTGTTATTTGTGCAACAAATAACACTATGTGACAGTCATTTGAAACTTGGGGAGTGATCTAGTGCGTACTGTAGGTCTGGTCGAGTACAACATGAACATACCCAAGTTTCCTAACACCCTCAAATTCGGTTCAAATATTGGTTTTCAGATTCTTCTTCACTCAATCAATTCTTAACCGAGTTTGGATTTCTTAACGGTTTTGAAAATAAGAGTCTTAGGCCTTTCCAACGATATATACATTTAAATAGATAATTTGTCACATCTCACTGTTTTTGCATCGAAATCGGTAATTTTTGTGATTTTCTCAGTATTTTTTTAAAACTTATATGTTAAATAAAATTGAATGATTTAAATTAAATACTACTCCAAAATAACTTGCCTTTTCATAAAGAATTTTTTAATTCTTAATACTCTTATTATAAATAATCCTATGTAACTTAATATGACTACATTTTTAGAATTTTTTATATTACAAAAGGGTTTTATTTAATTTTTTTTGCCTCCTATAATAGCATAAATTAATCGAACAATTTTCGTTACCCCCCAAGAGTCTGGCAAAGGTTTCGATTTTCTTAGGGTTTGTTTACTTTTAGAGGATAAATAAACTGACCATATTTAAATATCCTACGATCGTCCGTTTGGAAGTTATGAAAGAAATATAAATTATCCAAAAATAGGTAATTTTGTATGGGAGTTACCAGTAGGGGTGGGGGCTATTTTGCCCCCATGGGATTGTAAATCCATAAGTTCGTTTTAAAAATTAGGGTACTGGTAAATTTTCATACCGATCCGTTAAGGTTTACTCGAGTTATCCTGCTGACCTGCCATTCAGCCAGCCAGACAGACGGACATAGCTCAATCGTCTTAAAAAGTCCTGAAACGAATTTGGTCCTAAGATACTTGGGGTCTAACTCGTCTCCTTTGATGCGTTAAACTTTTTTTTCGTATCAAATGATATATACCCTCATCCCTAAGGGTGATGGTATAAAAATCTCGATTTCGTAAAATAACATGATACGCACTTTCATATTAAGCCATCGATTTACAAAATTTACTTAGTTTCAAACATACATGCTTTTTATATTGGGGTAAAATCGAATTATAAATATGAAGAAGTCAAAACTTTATACATGTTAAGTGCACAAACCGAAAGTATAGTGTGAATATGGCTGCTGAAGCTCTTAAAACATATGTAGCTATAATCTAATGCTCGGGCAAACGTCCGAATTCTTTACGAATGATTAATATTTATGTAGCGTATATTACTCATACGGAAACCATTGATTACCGCCTACGTCGCTACCTTTTGATAACACTGTGGCAGTTTACGAAAACAAGGCCGCACTCGACGGTTCTACCCTTATTCAGATACGAGGAATCGAACTGCATTATTAGTTTTTTGAATTACAATGACGGTATCATACAAAATTTTTCTTGTAAAGTTTTGTTGAACTTTGAATGGTGTTTGCCTTGACTTGACTTATTAAAAACAACTTTGTCGAAGACGGCATATCTGAAAACCCAACTATAGTCTGCAAAAGTCGAAAAAAGCTCGTAAGCACCCCTGAGAAAAAATAGTTTTAAATTTATTTAGTTATCTAAGCACCTAATTCAAATTTTATGTTAAAAAGCACAGTGCAACACACTTTTTCGGGGGTGAACCAAACCAATATCAAACGATAGCATTTGACCTCAGTAACAAAATCCTAAACTCCATTTTGATCCACTACGTTACAAATTTTTTTACAGTGGCTTTAAGTTTGATTTTTTTGGTCAAAAGTCGATTTAAAGAATATGAAAAATCATCTATAAAAGTACATTTGGGGTATTTCATGTCTTTGGAGACCTATATTAAAACATTAAGGGGAATATTTCCTCGGAACATTTCAACCCTCTAGTTGCCACCCGTGTGGAACATTTTTGGTCCAATTATGAATTATGTCAACTTTGAACGGAGGTCAAGGCTTAGAATCTTCGATAGAAATATTCTCCGGAAAATTTCACTAAGAGTCACTGAAGACAAATAGCCTCTATGAGTCAAAGGTTACAAAATAAAATCAAAATGAAATGTTAATGGAACGTTAAAATATCTATTTTTGAGCAAACAGTGCAACACACTTCTTCGGGAGTGAACCAAACCAATATCAAACAATAGCATTAAGCCTCAGTAACAAAACCCTAAACTCCATTTTGCTCCACTACGTCAAATTTTTGTTTACAGTGGTTTAAAGTTGGACTTTTTTGGGTCAAAAGTTAAATAAAAGAAAATGAAAAATCATGTGTAAAAAAAGATTTAGGTTAGTTCATGTCTTCAGAGACCTATATTAAAACTTTCCGGGGAATAATTCCTCGGAACACTTCAACCCTCTATATGCCACCCATGCTGAACATTTTAAGAAATTTGACTTTTAAGCTGTTTTTTAAAATTTACCTAAGATGTCCTATACGGGTGGGAGCTAGAGGGTTCAAATGTTCTGATGAAATATTCCCCGGAAAATTTTAATGTATGTCTCCGAAGACATGAACTATCCCAAATGTATATTTACACATGATTATTCAAATTGTTCATTCGACTTTTTACCAAAAAAAAAATCAAACTTCAAACCACTGTAAAAAAAATTTGTGACGTAATGGAGCAAAATTAAGTTTAGGGTTTTGTTACTGAGGTCAATTTCTACCGTTTGATATTAGTTTGGTTCACTTCCGAAAAAGCTTGTTGCACTCTTTGCTCAATAGTAGTCTTCTTAACATTTTATTTTGATTATATTTTATAACCTTAGACTCGTAGAGGCGATTTTCCGGAAAATATTTTTATCGAAGATTTTAAGGCTTGACCTCCCACCCAAGTATTACATATAAACAGTTTTTCAAAATTAGGCCAAAAATTTCCCACACGGGTGGCATCTAGAAGGTTAAAATGTTCCGAGGAAATATTCCCCTGAATGTTTTAGGATAGGTCTCCAAAGACATGAAATACCCCAAATGTACTTTTATAGATAATTTTTCATATTCTTTGAATCGACTTTTGACCAAAAAATTCAAACTTCAAACCACTGTAAAAAAATTTGTGACGTAGTGAAGCAAAATGGAGTTTAGGGTTTTGTTACTGAGGTCAAATTCTATCGTTTGAAATTGGTTTGGTTCACCCCCGAGACAATGACCCACAAATTGTGTCATAGTGAAGTTGGTACCATAAAAGACGCTTTCGGTAAAACCATACAAAATGACAGAGATATTGAAGACCAGTTACAATAAATAAGCAATTTTATTTAAAAATCTGTCAATTTCAATAACTCGAGACTTTAGCAATATAATACATAGGTTAATGGTATGTATCAGTCTGTTCCTTTGACTGAAATTTTTGTACTGGTTATAGATGTATATTGATTAACATTTACAATACTTCGGTAGTCGACAAAAATTACATGACCGAACACTACGCACAGTGGCGCCATTAGAGTTTTTCGTTTCAAAAATCATCACTATTGAACCAAATGAGATAATTAAAAAAAATTAAAAGGCATATGATAGATAAGTGATTAACCTATGAAATGAGTGTTTGAAAAACGTTTTGCGTCTTTAAGGTGCCTACTTAAGGGTAAGCAAAGTTGAAATTTGTGGAAATTAATTTTTATGTTTTAAAGAATTTTATGATTAAAAATCATCAAAAAAAATATTTTACCTGTGCAAACAAACGGGCAGCTGGAAATTTTTTCATCAGGTAAAATAATAATCAGAGAACTTACTTTAAAAATATGTCAAAAATAGTTTTTGATAGTTTTTTTTTATTTTTCATCAAAGTTAAGAAATATTAAAAAAGGATTGTTGGTAAATATCGATTTACTGGACAAACACATAGCAAACAGTTATTTATACCATCACCCTTAGGGATGAGGGTATATATCATTTGATACGACCCAAAAGTGTAACACATAGAAGGAGTCACTTTAGACTCTAGGTTTCTTTGAATCAAATTCGATTCATGACTATTTAAGTCGTTTGAGCCATGCCCGTCTGTCTGTCTGTCCGGTTGGTACGCACGATAACTTTCGAAAGACGAGTTAATATTGCACGAGTTAATATTTGCCCAAAACTACTTACGGTATTGCAAATGGGCTACATGGCCCCGGCCCTTCTGGTACCTCCCATACAAATACATCATTCCGCCCACTAAAGAAATCGAGTAATTATATCAATACACCCAACGGGATCGTACCCAAATTCTGTATTTAGTAAAGCTATAACAGGATAAAGTTATGGAAAAAAATGTTAAAGCCTAGTCACGCCCCTTCTAGTACCTCCCATACAAATCTACCTTTCCGCCCACTATAGATATAGAGGAATAATATCAATAAATCAAACGCGATCGTACTTAAATTCTTTATTTGGTAAAGCTATAGCAGGACACAGTTTTTGAGAAAAAAAACTGGAAGTCTAGCCACGCCCCATCTGGTACCTCCAATACACATCTGGTACCCCCACTTTAGAAATCGATTAATATTTTTAATACACCTAACGCGATCGTGCCCAAATTCTGTATTTAGTAAATCTCAGGCAGAGTAAAGTTTTAGAGAAAAAATCTTGAAGTCTAAACACGCCCCTTCTGGTACCTCCCATACAAATGTACCTTTCCGCCCACTTTAGAGATGGAGTAATAATATCCATACGCGCAACGCGATCGTGCCCAAATTCTGTATTTAGTAAAGCTATAACAGGATAACGTTTTGGAGAAAAATTCTGGAAGTCTTGACACGCCCCTTCTTGTACCTCCCATACAAATGTGCCTTTCCGCCCACTTTAGAGATGGAGTAATAATATCAATACACTCGACCGCATCCGCATACCGCATCTGAAAGCGGACCAAATTACCTAAAAAAGTTCTGTTTTGTTTTAACACTGGAAATCATTTAATTTGAAGGGGCTATATTGTTTGAACCAAAAACCTAATTGTAATAAGTGTATCATGTTTTAACCATTGGACAATTTCCTGTAAAATAGGTTTATTCAATTTTTTTAGGAACACATGAAATTTTTGAGTTTGAAGCTGTAGTTGGGCTTCCGGATAAGATTGACTTATTTGAAAAAACTTTCTTGAAGACGGCTTATCCGAAACCCCAAATAGAACTTGTCGAAAATCGATTCGAAACTGAAAACAAAATTTGTACGAATGGAATTTTAATGAAAATTCTTTATTAAATCTAATGACATTTTGTACAAATTATTTTTATAAAATTTTCACTAAAATTTGTTTAAAAGCTTTTCAATATCTCTTTCTTTCTTAATTTTTTCTTTATGATTCTAATACTAAAATTATCCCACCATATCATCAGAAAAACAACAACTAACGAACGTTAAATGTCATATTGCAGAAGTGACACATTGACATCAACATCAAGTGGAAGTTCAGTTTCTCATGCAGTTTTTCACACCACTACAGAGACATCTCCATCAGCTACCTCAACAGCTCTGATGGACATAGGACACTTTCATACACTTTTACAAACATAGCAAAGGTGTGATGGACTACATGTTATTGTTGTTGTATAGGTAAAGTGTTTATATACTTGTGTGTTAAAAGTGATGTCCAACTGTTTATTTATGGACGACATTTCCTTTAAAATTTATTATAAAACTTAAAAGTTGGTTGGTTTTTCTGTGTTGCTTTCCTTGTTGATGTCCATCAGGAGCGTGTGTGTGTGTTGGTATTTCTATGAATGCGGGTCTCCCAGGGAGTGTGGTGTGATGGAAAAATAAAATAAATACTGACAACATTAAAGAGTGGAAGAAAATTATTAAGTGTCACAAGGGATGATAAGTGGGCTAAAAAGAAGCACTACAACGAGCAAAGCATACGACGACCTACGGACAACCATAACTTCCCTTATCACCACTCCTGCTGCTCACAGGACATCAAGGATGACCACAACAACAATATAGAATGACACTGTGAATCCATTGTGAAGTTACTGCACAACAGCAACAAACTGAAATATGGAGCAGCATCAGCACAAGATCTTTCGAGGCAATACATCACCTAGTAATAAACAGATTTTGACCGTAGTGCTGGAGCAACAAAAGCAAATACAACCAAAAACTTTAAAGTTATCACCACACCTCCTTCTATTCCGGCCAAAAATAACGGAAAGTTTTCTTTATGGTGTGCAGACCAACCCTAACTCCAAAGGACATTGACATGTTAAACGGACAAACGTCAAAAAACTTGAGGAAGAAATAAACTTGTGAATTAACTATTTTATTATGATGCTTCCTGGCACAATAACACACCTATGATAGAGGAAACCTGTTAGCTGTGGAAGCTCTTTGCAAAAATAAGTTGAAGAGAGGTTGATAGTTTTGTTGCTTGAATGTTGATTATAGAATTGACAGCAATATAAGGGCATGGTAGGTGGTTTGCTGTCTTAATCTAAAATGTGGCATAATTGTGCTTTATATTCCATAACACAAAACCAGTACAGAAATTTCAGTCAGTTAAACTGACTGATAAATACCATCACCCAATATAAGATATTGTTTAAGTCTTGTGTTATTGATATTAACCGATTTGTAATTAAAATCAGTTAGAAAGTTTCAGTCCGGCAGCCCGACTTACATTTACCCTTACCCTCAGTAAAATAAATAATTTTCTATTATATTGATATTATTACTCGATTTCGAAAGTGGGCGGTGTGGTACATTTGTATGGGAGGTACGAGAAGGGGTGTGGTTAGGCTTCCAGATTTATTCTCCATAACTTTATCCTGTTATAGCTTTACTAATTACAGAATTTGAGCACGATTGCGTTGGCTGTACTGATATTATTACTACATCCCTAAAGTGGGCGGAAAGGTACATTTGTATGGGAGGTACTATAAGGGGCGTCGCTAGACTTCCAATTTTTTCTCCAAAACTTTGTCCTGTTATAACATAACAAAATACAGAATTTGAGCACGATCGTGTCGAGTGTATTGATATTATTACCTTATTTCTAAAGTGGGCGCAGTGGAACATTTTTATGAGAAGGGGCGTGTCTAGACTTCCAGATTTTTTCTCCAAAACTTTATCCTGCTTAAACTTTACAAAATACAGAATTTGGTCACGATAGCGTTAGGTCTTTTAATAATATTAATCGATTTCTAAAGTGGGCGGTACCAGATGTGTATGGGAGGTACCAGATGGGGCGTGGACAGACTTCCAATTTTTTTCTCCAAAACTTTATCCTGTTATAGCTTTACTAAAAAGAGAATTTGGTTCCGATCACGTTTAATTTATTGATATTTTTTCACCATCTCTATAGTGGGCGGAAAGGTAGATTTGTATGGGAGGTACCAGAATGGGCGTGGCTAGGCTTTCAAAATTTTTTCCAAAACTTTATCCTGTTATAGCTTTACTAAATACAGAATTTGGGGACGATCCCGTAGGGTGTATTGATATTATTACTCGATTTCTAATGTGGGCGGAATGATGTATTTGTATGGGAGGTACCAGAAGGGGCGGGGCCATGTAGCCCATTTGCAATACCGTAAGTAGTTTTGAGAAAATAATAACTCGTGCAAAATTTCAAAACATTTGGTTGCGTCTTTCGAAAGTTATCGTGCGAACCAGCCGGACAGCCACCGGACAGACAGACAGACAGACAGACAGACAGACAGACAGACGGACATGGCTCAAACGACTTAAAAAGTCATGAATCGAATTTGGTTCAAAGAAACCTATTGTCTAAAGTCACTCCTTCTATGTGTTACACTTTTGGCTCGTATCAAATGATATATACCTTCATCCCTAAGGGTGATGGTATAATTATATATCTAAAACCAGTACAGATATTTCACTCAGGTAATCTGACTGATAAATACCATCACCCAATCTATATATATAAAAGTGAACATTTGTTTCTACCTATGACCGCTATAGACTTTAAAACCATTAAACCGATCTGCAACAAACCAATTCTAATAGAAAGGCTATTTTCGGAAGATGGTTATAGGCTATTCAAACATTCAGACATATTTGGTTCATTTAATGAGTCGATTTGATTATTGTTTTAAATATTCACATATTTAATAGGCTCTGTCTAATGCTACATTTATGTATGTTATAAAATTTGAAACTTATTGGATGGTACAGCATTTAACCGATGTTCTTCAGGTGTGGTCCACCCATTCCACCCCATTACCAGAAATTCAATATCTGTCTTACTATTACAATAAGTGACTTTAAATTAGAAGTGGATGCAATATGATTAGGTCAAAAACTGTTGTAATTGGATTATTAGGAGTGGCCCCGCCCATTAAACATACTTTGTTAAAGTGCAGTATCTGAAGTACTTGATCGTTAGGCGTGGCCCTGCCCGTTTAACGTTATTTGTTATAATGTGATGTCTGAAGAAATATTTTGCGAATGAACATGAAATTTGGTGTGGATTCAATTAAGATAAGTGCACGTATTTTAAAGGAGAAGGGCGGGATTTAATATAGGGTGTGCGTGATCACGCCAAAAATGAGTGGCCCTACCCAATTCTGTCTTCCAAACGCAATAGCTAAGGGACTATAGTACCATTCGTCTTGATATATGAAAAGGAATTATTTGAGACCAGTGGTGCATGTGTGATCTACGACGGAAAAAAATTCGAATACCTACTAATTTAAACATTTCCCAAATCTGCATCTATTAAAAGAAGAGTAACGAACGGCACACAACACTGTAATAAATATTTATAAGCAATTACGAATGAGTGTGGAGGATTTACTTCCTTGATGCATCCATCGATTCTGATATCGTTGATTTTGGCAAATGTTTGATCGCAAAACTTATCGCTTTGCTTCTCACATACAGGTTGTTTTATCAAAAGCATTGAAAAAAATTTCTGTCATTAAAAAATATGATCCTTTAATAAACCATAATACTTTTTGTTAAGTTTCGATGGAAATAACAAAAGAATCTAACGCACCAGAAGATATACTCCACGCAAAAAAGTTACATTTAAGTCAATACTTCTTTAGGCAGGATGATGTCTGCCCGGTCAGCTAGTATAAGATATTGTTTATATCTTGAGTTATTGAAATTAATAGATTTTTAATTAAATTAAATTAATTTAATAATTTTTGTCTGCATGTAGAGCAAAAACGTAACAATTTTGACCTATTTGCACAGAAGGTACAATTAGGGGCAGCACAAAGTGTCTGATTTTTGTTCGTAAATCAACGTTCAATGATCGCTTACCTTGGCAAAATTTGTCTGAATTCAATGGACATACAAAGATGATATGTATGTAAAAGGGAAATACAGGTTATTTATATGGGAGGTACCAGAAGGGGTGTGCCAAATAGTTAGGGTTGCTCAGGCTTTGCCTCCTATTACAAGATAAATTAACTGACCAAATTTGATTATCCCGCAGGTGCCGGTTTATAAGTAATGGGAGAAATATTAATTTTCCAAACAAGGTCATTTTGTATGGGAGATACCAGAAGGGGTGATCCGATATAGCCCATATTCATTCCTGATTTAAATCTTCATAACCGTACACATTGCGCAAAATTTTACTGAATTTAGTGTGCTTACAAAAAAGGGAGTGGGTTCGGTCATTTATAGGATGGTATGGGAGGCACCAGAAGGGGTGTGTCAAATAGATAGGTTTTCTGAGGTTTTGCTTCCTATCACAAGATAAATTAACTAACCAATTTTCATTACCCCCCAAGTGTTCTTTTGGAAGTAATGGGAGAAATATTAATTTTTCAAAAATAGGCAATTTTGTATGGGAGGTACCAGAAGGGGTGTCGCAAAGGTTTCGGTTTTCTTAGGGTTTGTCTACTTGTGCCAGATAAAAAAACTGACCACTTTCAAATATCCTCCGGTCATCTGTTTGGTACTTATAAAAGAAATATTAATTATCCAAAAAATGGTAATTTTCTTTGGAAGGTACCAGAAGGGTCCGTTAAGGTTTACTCGAGTTATCCAGCTCACCAGCCAGACAGACGGACATAGCTCAATCGTCTTAAAAAGCAAGACGAATTTGGTCTTAAACTACTTGGGTTACACTTTTTCTCGTATCAAATGATATATACCCTCATCCCTAAGGGTGATGGTATAAAAAAATAAAATAACTGCCTTAAAAATTAAATTTTTTTATTGTTTTCAATCATGAAAAATCCAAAACGGAAAAAGTGTCAAAACTAAGCTATTCCTCACAATGTCGTGTCTTCCAATAAACAGCGGCCAGATATAGAAGGAGTTATCATAAAAGATTGTAAATAAGTGCGAAGTTATGTGGAAATCGGACTAAAGACACGCCCACCTCCCAAAAATCCTGAAATGGAAGAAACTTATATTTTCCAAAATTGTTGTTGGTATTGAAAACCAACCGTGACATGATGGTTAGAATACGTGACTACCATGCTGCAGATTCCAGGTTCGACTCCTGGCTCCAGTCATGTTAATTTTTCTTTCTTTGCCGGACCCATCGATCTTGCCGACAGCAACTTCGCAGTATTGTGCCGAGTCAATCGGCATGTCTAGTAAAAATATTCTCAAACGCTGACGTTCGCATTCGTCGGTAAACAAGTAGGTGACGTTAGTTGTGAATCTAAAATAGAAAGCCTATTAATTCATCACAACGCGAGTAGCTTTCCCATACCTCAAGCATGAAGGAAAATTAAGGTTAGTATTGAACCAAGTTCGCCTAAATTTGTCTACTATGTTGAATTAGATGAAATTATCTCAAAGGACACGTCCATCTCCCATACAGCCTAAGTGAAAAAAGCTCATATAATTCAGAGATTAATACCACTATGAAAACCGAAAATATGTACTCGAAATTTCTGTAACTTATGTTCATTATCAAAAGCTATCGGAGGAGTTAGGCATATTGCTTGATGCCTTAATGAATTCATTTTGAAAATTATAATGCATACTGTATCTCAGCTCTTTCAAGCTTCTGTAAAGAAATTTCGATAATTGAAAACAAATTATAAAAAAAATTCCTTAAAAATAACCCAGACTCCAGATAAGAGCAACTTCAAAATAAAGTGAATGAAAAAAAGTTGATATTTTTCTGGACATTTTATATTTATATTTTATTACTCGTATGCCAGTCATGACACTGGAGTACGTCACACTCATGGTGCTTCATGCTTCATGTTCTGAGAATCGAGACAACGGACGCTCACATGCACACATACACACACACACACATGCATACATCAAAAGTTTTGCCCTGACTTTTGACAACCACGTCACATTTCACACATAAGTTTTTCATTTCACTTTGCTTGTGTTGATGTGTACTTGTGTGTGATATGGGGACTTTGTGTTGGGTGTTTTATTTTTGATTTTGATCCTTCGTTGGTTTTCTTTTGATACAGCGCTTATGTATTGAATTTGGTTTGAGAGCTTTGGACTTGTTCCAATGTTTAACGCAAATCCATGTCTCACACCAAAGAAAATTAGAGAAGGACTAAGTACGGCTAGCAAATTTAAAAAGTATGCGACATTAAGATGAGCTATAAAGGGTGGACCATTTTAAATTTGAATTGGCTATAAAAAAGTACTGATAATTTTTTCATATTTCTGGTTTTATTGGAAAGATTGCACTTTGGGCATCTCCCAAAAATGGTCTGCCATGAGTGAAAATTTCAAACTGCTAAGAAAAACTTTTTACTATGACGCAAGAGGGTGGAGATCGAAAAGGGAAAATTTTAGAGTTTACTCCTTCCTACATCCTATTGTCTCGCCTTGTGTAAAAATCATTATTGGTTGTTAGTGGACAAATTTTTTTAAAGAAATTTTATTGCGTCCATATTTGCGCTGTACCTAATTAAAGATGTATAAGAGATAATTTTCATATTTCATAAATCTAGGAACTAGAGTTATCCTATGACCTTCATATACATACATGTATAATACATGTATAATAATAATAATAATAATAATAATAATACATTGTATATGTAATAATACATTGTATATGTAGAAAAACCAAATTCCCAAAAAACGGTTAACTCTGTATATTTCTATTAAAGCTTCTTTAGAAATTCTGTTTTTTGTATCGTGATGAGTTTAAAACTGCATCTGGTCAAAATACAGTCGCCGAGGTTATTTCTTCAGATAGTTGGACTTGAGAAGAGCAGTTAAGAATCTCCGAAAAGTGTTCCTGCCACCTGTTGAGTTGGCCATTTTCGGATGTAAGTAGATAACCCACTTTATCCCGTATTGAATGTGTACGGTTTCTGTTTTTGCCCGCAAGTTTAGAAGCGATGTCGTAGAGGTCCCGGAGATTATTATCTCTAGCGGCGTTTTTGGCTTGGTTTGCGAGAGATGAGGACCTTTCGGCAAGAATGATTGACCGCTGCGAAGAGAGTTCTATATTCTGAGTCAAGATGGGTACTTGCGTGACGAGTGCAGTCTCTATTACAGGAAATTTTCTCTGATTTTCGCTGTTCGATGAGGGTCAGTTAGGTTTCACTAATCCACGTCGGCATTGCTTTGGGCAGTGGTTTAAGGTACATGTTACATGCCTCTGTGTATTTGTCCTGTATTGTGTTCCAAACACCTGAAGTTCCGGGCAGATGGTTATTCTCTCTCAGGTGGGACACAAATCTTGTAAGGGCGTTTGTGTTCTTTAATGCGTCCTTATTTAATCGTACCTTATTCTTTAGGGATTGCTTGCTTATCGCCATTATACGCATGCGAATTCTCGCGATGGCCTGGAAATGGTCGGACGCGACATCTGCGCTCCTAAAAGTTCGGACATTAAAAAGGCTTCATCTCCACTTCTTTCTAATACAAAAATGGTTGATCTGGTTTTCAGTTATATAATTTGGTGAACGGCAGGTCACATTGTCACATCTCATATAGGGAAACATTGATCCACCGATCACAAGGCTGTTTATTTCCACAGCTCAATTAAAATATCGCCGTTATCATTACGTTGACCTAATACATGTCTGCCCAAGATTTGCTCCAGTCCAGTGTTATCCGAGCCGATTTCAGCGTAAAGATAACCCATCAGAATAGCAACATCCTGTTTTTTAATGGAGGCTAGTGTGGCGTTTAAAAGGTTTTGAAAATCGCCTTTAGTGTTGATTGTTGATATACTACTGATATCTTGCGGACGTGCGAGTTGAAACGCGCCAGCAAGATTCTGGACCAGATTGGCTTTCAGTCGATTATGGCTTGATACGCTGTTTTACTGAGCATAAGCCCAACACCTTCAATACGGTGTTCATCGTGTCCTAAAAAAATAAGTTTTTAACCTGTTGTAATCTTATGTTCACCGTTTCCAGTCCATCTTAAAGCACTGACGCCTAGTATATCTAAGTTAAACATATGAAACTCAAGTACCAGAGGGTGTAATTTGTCGGTCTTATATAACGTCTGTACGTTCCAGTAGCTTATTCGTGTTTCCGTTTTCATTGCAAAGGTCGTCGTCGTGGATTCGGGTTCATTATTTTACTTTTGTTTCCAGTTTCAGTTATTGAGGAGATCCGGTTGAAATGGATGATTGGTCTAGATCACCTATTATGGTGGTAGGGCTGCTATAACTCTATATCTGCCCGTCCTATATGGGTTCACGGTACGATTTTTAGGGTTTGAAAAATTTACTGGTTATATGGTAGAGCCATCACATTGGCGTAGTTAAAATCGTTCGAATCACTGGGAATGCCCTTTTGTCATTTAATAACTACCACGAATGTTTCGGCATTACCTCATCAGTATATTTTCGATTGTTTCGGAACGAATCTCTTAAATGACAACTTCGATTTCATGTTTCAACGCTTCAATTGTCTAGATGGCGTAACATTTATCCTTAATGGCTCCCCACAGAAAATAATCCAAAGGGCTCAAATCACAGTCAAAGTAATCGGTACCCTTTAGTTTAAAAAAATTGTATGTGGGGTGGCTATCATGGTGGTTGCCAGCAATTAAATATTCATATATATGTACTTCTTCTTCTGGGCTTCTCCAGGATTTGTTGTAGTGTGCATATCTGGTTAGTCGTGAATTTATCAGGTCAAATCGTTTTTAAGATCTGGTGCATACTCGTTGCCAGCTCATCGCCGTCGACCTTTAAAAGCTCTGACG
Source organism: Muscina levida (assembly GCA_964034835.1). Taxonomy (NCBI): domain Eukaryota; kingdom Metazoa; phylum Arthropoda; class Insecta; order Diptera; family Muscidae; genus Muscina; species Muscina levida. The sequence goes on along the minus strand of OZ035881.1, from coordinate 49,806,199 downwards.
GCAGTCCATCGGATCCCGCCGATTTATTGTTCTTAAGCCGTGCAATTGCCGTGCTGATCTCGTTGCGACTTGGGTGTTAACTGTCTATTCCGTCGTTGATGATTGTTGTGATTTCGCCACTTATGCTGCCTTTGGGAGTACGAAAGAACAAACTTTGTATTTGCATCACACTTTACATGTCCGTGAAAAGATTTCCATCTCTGTTCTTACGGGTGGGAGTCCCTGAGTTTTAACTTTTGGCAGAACTTTCGAGCTTCACCTCTATCCCTGCAATGTTCGATAAACTGGCTCTCTCTTTTCTTCTATAGTCGATTTGCTACTGCTACTGTGTGTCGGGAATATCAAAATTAGAGAGGTTTGTTGAAGTAATTAGGAGATTTGGTTGAAGAAGGCATTGTTTATTTCGAGTTTGGTTACGAGCGGGTCTTTTACTACTCAATCGCGTACGTAGCTTGGATGCAACAAAGTAACGTTGGTACAAAAAAGTAACGTTTCGCCTTAATCATATGCAGATATAGCTAGTAATTAGCATATCTCACATTGACTGTGAGTACTTTTTACTTATGGTAGGGTGTTCTGCAAATACAAACTACCATCGAGTTCATGTCTGTTGTCTTGCTTTTCAAATGATGGCTGATGTCTTGGGAGAGTATTTACGTTTTTTTTTCTATTTACTTTTAGTGCTCTGGTTCCCTTTGCTATGGATGTCGTTTTTTTTCAGCAAATTTCTTTTAGAACTGCTCTTCATTTTTCACTTTTCATGTCATATTTTGAGAATTTTTATAAAAATTCATAATAATTTTTGCTTTTGGATAAAGAGAAGAGGAAGGTTGCGATGTTGACGTGTTGTGATAAACTGACCCTAAACTCTTAAAACTCTTGGATATGGGAGTGTGAGTGTATGTGTAAAGCATATGTGTCCTTTTTGGACCACATCCCCATTGTGGGAGCCTTTTAGAGAAGTCGTCAAACAATTTGTCATTATGTGAGTGAGTGAGTTTGTGTGTTTGCGAGTGAGAATGTTTCGTCGGTTTGTTCAATGGATTTTTACTGTTTGCTATGGTTGTTTAGTTGGACGGTTTGTAAAGTCCAGTAAGGGGGTCCATTGAATGTTTGGCATACTACTTCGATACGTTACCACCACAGCCATTGTCCGTGTCATATCTGCTGGTGCTGCTAAAGCTACCGGCGTCTCCCTATGTGTGCTGATGGTGATGATGATGACGATTTTGTGGTCACTTGTGTTAATCCTTCGAGACATGTGTCGAACATGAATTTTTAGTTTGGCTTCGGCTTCGCTTATAAATATTAATTTTTAGGACATGTGGTCAATATTGTCCTAGACAGATTGTCCATCTTTATAATGTTGTTGTAATTGAAAATGTTATTTAAAGTTGTTTTCATATTTCGGTGCAAAAGTTAAGCTTTATTTTTTGGGAAAGTTAAGTGACAAAAAATTGTTTTTAAAAAGAATGTACGTTAAATTTTCTTTTAGGAAACTTTTAAATTTCGTAGACGTTTGTAAATGCTGGTAAGGCTAATCAATCAACGCAATTTGTGGATACAAAATCAATATGCATTTAAACTCTGGGCAAAAATACAATAAATTTAATATGGAATTTTATTTAAATGATGAAACGTATGATGGATTCTTTTACAAACTAAAATGGAAAAATCATATAAAGCTTTAAATTATATATTCTAAGAATTTCTTTACTTTTTTATTTAGGTTAAGGCCCTTTTTTCACGTATTATAAAAAAATTCTAACTGAAATGTATTAAAATTGCAAAAAAATTGGCAACCGGTTTCAAATTTTTGTAGACAAAGGAACTATCCTTATAAGATTTTTAATTCATATTAAAACATAACAATATGGCGTTAGCTTACTTTCGGGTTGAAAATGAAATTGATTAAAAAATTATCGTAAAGATATTTATGGAATTAGAACTGTATAAATCGCAGGAGTGCAGCCGTAGTAACCAATACAAATCTGTCTAAGTATTATCCCCAAATGTATTCATTTAATATACGAAAAAGCAGCCAAATTTAGCATTTTTTTATGAACCCGTAATTTACGAAATTTAACCTCACTAAATTTTATGAATTGTCATTGGTTATCCCAAATATTATGTTACTCTCAAATGATGTAATAAATTGTTTTCCAAATATGTTTCCATATCACTCTTTGCCATATACACAACACTACATTCTATAGCTTTTATCACGAACTTAACGCATTCCCTCTATTATGCCAATTGGAAATTCTATGATGAAGGAAAATCACTAGAGTGCAATTTCTGTAGCATGTTTTACAACAGACGGCAATTGAAAAGGAAATCGATGATGAGTGTTTATGGCCTATTTTAAATATTGATATGATACTACCAAACACTCATTTCACGACAATGCCAGCCAGCTAGCGCTCTTTTACTTGATACAAAGTTTGCATATCTTGACTTGTTGTTGGCAGCGTAAATTGTCCAAATGTTTATTTGATAAATTTTATTTTCGCGCTCGCAGTCAATTCCCATCAATTGCTGTGGCTGATGCAGAGGCATTTGCGAAATGCCATGAACTGGGAACTTTCTTCGTTCGCTTGGCCCGTTTGGAACGTATTCAAATGGCGGATGCCATCATTCACAATTGCCGCTGTTGTAATAATAATCAAGAGGGGTATCACCGCTCAACACATTTACATTTATTGCAGACTCGTGGCTTGAACTGCATCTTCTTGCACCAGCAAATGTGGCCGTAGTCCCCCCATTATCATTACTCAAGAAGTCGGGCATGGGTTTTCTGTCTGACATAAATGTCCGTCCGGTCTGATGTCTGTAGTACATAGTATTTTTTGTATAATTTTGAAAATTTGCTGCGAATTGATATTGTGTTATGTTCCGTTTGCCACACATTCCTTTGCGGATTTTTATTGACAATGGGATGTATCTGTTGGTTGGCAATAGTGTCATTACTAGTGAATGCTTTATGGGGCTCATAGTAGAATAGTGATGTTTATTTTTAGTAGTATAAGTTTGCGAATGTTAATACTTTCTAGTGTTTGATGCTGTAGTCAGTTACAAACACAATCAGTGTTATATCATATATATTGAAATATAAATGAAAATATCTTCTTAACAAATTTTAGGGTAATGACATTCCATTCTTACCATATTCCAAAAGGTGAACTTCTTAACAAACTATGTTAATAAAACTATGCGAGGTGCAAAAACATAATCTGATTATTTACACAGTGGTTTTATTTTATGGAAATTAATGTTACTTACTTACTTAAGTGGCCTATTACAACACAAAAAAAAGACAACTGTTGTTAAGTAATTAAATATTAGTGTAAGCATTTAATTTTGATTTATAACGACTTTTCCATTTGAACACGTTTGTAAATTGTCATATTGACGAATTTTCAACCACTTTTAAAATTTAACTAATATACACAAATTGTAACTATAATAAAACTGTTTATTGTAATTACAATTTTGGTTGTTGGTGCCTTTTTAATTAAATATTTAATTGTATTGACGAAATGGTATTCAATATGACAACTAGTTTGTCGTAATTTTTTTCTGTGAACTTACGAACATGGTTCATAAATTTGAGGCCTGAAGTGTTAAAAAATTCCACACGCTTCGGTCTTCTGCGTGTGTTCTCCAGTGAGTCCTACCAGATGGTGGCACGTCGCCAATCACTTGGTCCTTCTAACGAAGTTTGGGTCTCCCTGCTCTGCGCCGTCCGTCAGGTTCGCCTTCAAACACCTTTCTCTCTGGAGCATTTACATCAAGCCTGGCAACATGTCCCAGCCATCGTAGTCGTTGGATTCTGACTCTTTTAGCTACGTCGATGTCGTGGTAAAGCTCATACAGCTAATGGTTCATCCGATGGCGAAACACGCCGTCGACACAAATAGGTCCATATATTTTTCGGAGTACTTTTCTCTCGAATACTCCCAGGTTTTGTGTGTCCGTTGTCGTAAGCACCCATGATTCGGCAACATACAACAGAACGGGTAAAATTAATACCTGGCATAGCTGTTTCTTAGTATTCCGAGATAAGGTGGTGTTACTAAATTGCTGCCGAAGTCCGTAAAAACATCTATTAGCTAGCACTATTCTCCGCTTAATTTCTTGGCTGACATTATTTTTCTTGTGGACGGAAGATCCGAGGTAGGTAAACTCATCGACTACCTCAAAACAATAATTTCAACATTCACGGTGGGTCCCCATCCAGAGGACTCTTTGTTCGTAGAAATCATTATTTCTGTTTTGTCCTCGTTAACTGCTAAACCCAGTTTTGCTGACTCCCTTTCTAGTGATGAGAAAACTGCAGAAACATACCGCAGATTTCGGGCAATGATGTCCATATTGTCGGCATAGGCCAGTGGCATGTGGTTCTTGTGGAATATGCTGCCAACTAATCTCAACCTAGAATTTTGTGTTTTTTAAGGTACATCTTCAAAGTCAAATTAGCTTTGCAAGGAATACCAAACTCAGACATGGCTTCATTTAACTTATTCCTTATCGGAGAGTCGAAGGCAGTTCTGTAGTCGACAAAGTGGTGGTAGGTGTCGATCTTCTGTTCATTATTTTTTTTCAGGATTTGTCGTAAGGTAAATATTTGATCCTACGTAGATTTACAAGGTCTACAGCCGCATTGATAAGGTCTGGCCTCAAGCCATATGTTCTTCATGAGTTGATGCATGCTCCTAGTCAGCTCCTCCCCACCTGCCTTAAACAATTCAGCAGGGAGACCATCGGTTTCAGCTGCTTTGTTATTTTTAAGGCGGGAGATGGCCATACGTATCTCGCTCTGGCTCGGAGGTGAACAGTTAATACCATCGTCATGGATTGGAGCGGGGTCTTCTGGAGTGGTGTCAGTATCCAGTAAATTTCTAAAATGATCTCTCAATGTCATCAGAACGTAATCCGGGTCCGTCACTAGCTGACCATCGCTTTCCTTGCAGTAGGGCAAGCCTGTTCCACGCATTCTCGCCTTAACTCTCTTGTCGAATTTTCGGGCTTTCCCTCTACTTCGGAGAAATTCAGTGCACTCATCCTGCATCTTCTTCAGCTTCTTCTTGTTTCTTCTAAAAAGACGAGTTGCCTCTCGTCTCTTCTCCCTGTCATTGGCTGCAGTTTCGCCCTGTAGGCAGAAACCGTCTCGCTCGTGGCATTCATCATCGTACATCATATTGAGACGGCTTTGAATACCCAAATACGCTTCTCGCAGTCCGTGCTACGGAGTCGGCTATATATTGCCACTGCCATGTTATAGTATCAGGGGCTGGAGCATTCCGCAGCAGTTGAGTTAGGTGTTTGGAGAAGGCGTCAGCTACCTCAGTGGTCCGCAGTTTTCCGATGTCCAGATTTCGTTGTGCCCGGTTACGTACGTTTTTCGCCAAGCTTAGCCTTGTGTGTACCTTAACTGCGGTAATGCAGTGATCACAGTCACAGTTCGCACTCGATGCGTACCTTCCATCGACTACCACGTGATCTATATGATTGATCAATTGATCTGGAGATAACTATGTTGCCTTATGAATATTTTTAAGGTCTAACCTTATTTCTTGCCGCAGAGAAATCAATCGGTCTGATGCCATTGTTCGACGTTTCGGTGTGCAAACTGAATTTTCCGATGGTAGGCACAAATGCGGTCTCCCTGCCTATTTTAGCATTAAAATCGCCTAATACAATGTTGATGTCATGGATGGGGCTACGGTCATATACATTTTCTAGGCTCTCGTAGAACTCGTCTTTGTCCTCATCGCTTTTCTCTTCTGTGGGAGCATGGGCACATATAAGTGTTATGTGGAAAAACTTAGTTTTGACTCTTATGGTGGCTATACGTTCACACACCGGGTTGAACCTTGAGACTAAGTGTCGCAGTCTCTTGCCAACCACAAATCCACATTCAAACTCGTGCTTGTCCGCATGGCTACTACAGCAAATGTCGTACGTAGGGTGTTCAAAACCGAAACCGAAAAACCGTAAACCGGTTTTTTTATTTAAAACCGTATGCCGGTTTTTGCAAAAATGTAATTTTCGAATAACCGGTTTAACCGAGTTTTTTCCTTCGGGTACTCGGTTTTTTTAAATTAGTTTGAAATTGAATTTTAAAATTTTACAAAGCTTCTAAAAGCATTCTTGTTTATAAAATGTAAAAAGATTTTTCTAAATTAATTTGTAATTTTATTTTAAAATTTTCCAAAGCTTCTGAAAACATTCTCCTTTATAAAACGTTAAAAGTTTTTTCTAAATTAATTTTAAATTGAATTTTAAAAATTTACAAAGCTTCTTAACACATTCTTGTTTATAAAATGTAAAAAGTTTTTTCTAAATTAATTTGAAATTGAATTTTAAAACTTTAAAAAGCTTCTAAAAACATTCTCGTTTACAAACATTGAATACCCTAATTATATGTATTAGGACCGGAAAATATCCTACAAGCTAATCCTGTGTAAAGTAGTCTAAAAAGGCGGAAACGATGGAATTTGCTAACGAGCTTTTTAAAAGACTTTATCCTGCAATTTTCCCAACAACGGCAGAGTCTAGTCTTTGGTAGTCTTTGCAACGATTTAAACATGACAATAAATAACATCCAAAATCCACCAGTGAAAACAAATTGCAATGACACAAGTCTATATGATGATTTCAACTATTTCGATAGATTTAATAAAAGGAAAGAAAAGCTCAACATCCTTCTAAACGCTCTTTTGCCAATAAATTCTACTTCCACAATAAGTGAGCGGGTGTTTTCTGTATCAAGCCTTATAAAAACGTAACAGAAGAATTGACTCAAAATTAAACACTTAAATTGTATATTATTTCTTAAATACTATTTTAACCAGTAAGAAAGTTTCATTGGGGTAAGCCGACTTACATATACCCTTACTCTCAGTAAAACATATAATTTTTTTATACCATCACCCTTAGGGATGAGGGTATATATCATTTGATACGACCCAAAAGTGTAACACATAGAAGGAGTGACTTTAGACCCTAGGTTTCTTTGAACCAAATTCGATTCATGACTTTTTAAGTCGTTTGAGCCATGTCCGTCTGTCTGTCTGTCTGTCTGTCTGTCTGGTGGCTGTCCGGCTGGTTCGCACGATAACTTTCGAAAGACGCAACCAAACGTTTTGAAATTTTGCACGAGTTATTATTTTCTCAAAACTACTTACGGTATTGCAAATGGGCTACATGGCCCCGCCCCTTCTGGTACCTCCCATACAAATACATCATTCCGCCCACTTTAGAAATCGAGTAATAATATCAATACACCCTACGGGATCGTCCCCAAATTCTGTATTTAGTAAAGCTATAACAGGATAAAGTTTTGGAAAAAATTTTGAAAGCCTAGCCACGCCCCTTCTGGTACCTCCCATACAAATCTACCTTTCCGCCCACTATAGAGATGGATAAATAATATCAATAAATTAAACGTGATCGTACCCAAATTCTATTTTTAGTAAAGCTATAACAGGATAAAGTTTTGGAGAAAAAAATTGGAAGTCTATTCACGAACCATCTGGTACCTCCCATACACATCTGGTACCGCCCACTTTAGAAATCGATTAATATTATTTAAAGACCTAACGCGATCGTGCCCATATTCTGTATTTGGTAAAGTTTAAACAGGATAAAGTTTTGGAGAAAAAATCTGGAAGTCTAGACACGCCCCTTCTGGTACCTCCCATACAAATGTACCACTCCGCCCACTTTAGAAATAGGGTAATAATATCAATACACTCGACACGATTGTGCCCAAATTCTGTATTTTGTTATGTTATAACAGGACAAAGTTTTGGAGAAAAAATTGGAAGTCTAGCGAGGCCCCTTACGGTACCTCCCATACAAATGTACCTTTCCGCCCACTTTAGGGATGTTCTAATAATATCAGTACACCCAAGGCAATCGTGCCCAAATTCTGTAATTAGTAAAGCTATAACAGGATAAAGTAATGGAGAATAAATCTGAAAGCCTAACCACACCCCTTCTCGTACCTTCCATACAAATGTACCACTCCGCCCACTTTAGAAATCGAGTAATAATATCAATATAATAGAAAATTATTTGTTTTACTTAGGGTAAGGGTAAATGTAAGTTGGGTTGCCCGACTGAAACTTTCTAACTGGTTTTAATTACAAATCGGTTAATTTCAATAACTCAAGACTTAAACAATATCTTATATTGGGTGATGGTATTTATCAGTCAGTTCAACTGACTGAAATTTCTGTACTGGTTGTATATTGATATCATTTGATAATGATATCATTACTCGATTTCTAAAGTGGGCGAAGTGGTACATTTGTATGGGAGGTACCAGAAGGGGCGTGGATAGACTTAAGGTTTTTTTCTTCAAAACATTATCCTGATTTAGCATTAATAAATACAGAATTTGGGCCCGATCACGTTGGGTGTATTGATTTTACTACTCCATCTCTACAGTGGGCGGAATAGTACATTTGTATGGGAGGTCTCAGATGGGGCGTGGCTAGATTTAAAAACTTTATCCTGCTCTACTAGAAACAGAATTTGGACACGATCACGTTGGGTGTATTGATATTACTACTCCATCTCTGAAGTGGGCGGAATGGTGCATTTGTATGGGAGGTTCCAGCAGGTACGTGGCTAAGCTTCCAAATTGGTTATCCAAATTTTTATTCTGTTTGAGTAATACTAAAAACAGAATTTGGTCACGGTCGCGTTGGATCTATTAATAATATTAATCGATTTCTAAAGTGGGTGGTACCTGATGGGTATGGGAGGTACCACATGGGGCGTAGCTAGACTTACAGTTTTTTCTCCAACACTTTGTCCTGCTATAGTTTTACTAAATATAGGATTTTGGCACGATCACCCAATCCGATTGATATAACATACAAAATAAATGCATTTTTTTAAACCAAATTATATTTTTTATAAGTATTTTTAACTTTTTAGGAAAAAACCGAAAAAAAAACCGGATAAACCGGTTTTCATTAAAATGCTGTATTCGAAATCCGATTTTTCTCGAAATCAATTTTTCGAATAACTCTGAAACCGGGTTTCTAAAAAAAGGAGGTATTTGAACACACTAGTCGTACGTCTTGGTGCGCGAGCACCCGTGTTCGGTCCACCTTGTATTCTTAGAGGATTTCCACCAGTTAGATGGAGGCACCTGGTCTATACAGTGTTCTAACATTCAAGGTGCATATCCTCAAATCATGGTCCTTAATTCGTCTGCGGTTGTCGTCAAGATTTTGGGGGGTCCGTTTTATTTCCTTCTTACTTCATTGCAATAGTTTATACGTCAGTGGCGGGTTGCAAGCCCAGCGCACCACGTCGAAGTTTTCTCCTCCTGCCAGGATTTTTTTTACAGCCGCCCAATCTAAGTCAGACGCTGACCAGGGTACCACTCACTCTGTGCCGACGTGCCTGGATTTTAACCTGGGTTTTCACATTACCAAAATTGTCTCTTTCATTACCTAGCATTTGTGGGTAGAGGTACAATAAGTTTCAAATTACCCCTTCGCAAAACCTTAACCACAATGAGTACTAATTTGATGAAATTATTAAAGCGTGATGGTATGTGAACGTTAGTTCAACTGACTAAAATTTTTGTCCTAGTTTTTAATACAACTTTTTCACAAAAATATCTAATTTTAACCCAAAATTTTTAATTATTTCGAACTAAAGTCATCACAAACATCAAACAATGATACGATAGATTCTAAAGAAACCCAATAACTACATCAACCAGTAAGATAACCAGGGTGTAATCATCAAGCATCCAACTTTTCAAATGCGATGAATAAATGCCCTAACCAAATTTTGTGTGTTTGCACTCGTTCATGAGGGGGCGCTCGGTCGCTTCTTTTGTATGCAACCAGTCAAGCCATCAAAGTGTTGTCACTGTCAGTGCAAATGTCAAAGACACGTCAGGGATTAAAATGACAAGCGACTTTTAACTGTCATTAGAAATGGGGGAGAGAAATCCCTTTGAAATGATGTGGACTACAGTTGCTGCCGACGTTGTTGTTGTACACAATGATGAGTGCTTAAGAAGATGAGCGCGTAAAAGGATTTAATTTTGCAGTAGCGGTCTGGGCAACAAATGTGTATGTAAACCAGGACCAGCAACAGAAGAAGGACATCTTCAGAGGAAAGGAATTGTTGGCAAGCACAATTTGTCTTTGTGCCTTTGCGTTGTGTGTGATGACAATTTATCAGACGCAGACTGCCGTTTTATTATGTCAATTTGACCTTATTGAGAATCAGAGAGTAATATGCGTACGGGCCGTGACTGCGTTAATGTGTATTGGTGTAGATTGTAGAATATTTGAATTCCTTTAGGCATATTGGTACATGATGACAACCGCACAAATCTCATAAGGGCGAGGATTGCTAAAGAATAGTAGGGCTTGTTAGCATAACTGTTTGTGTCCGTCTGTCTGTCCATTTGTCTGTTGTTGTGTCTCTGCTAAATACCGTGAGACAAACGAGGACTCATTTCGTCGTTATTTAAACCGCATTTTACATATGTCACCGTCATTCATGTCAAACACTACGACCGTCATAGCAGAGCAGCAGCAGTACATCAGCCCCAAAACACAAGCGATTGTAAGTGTAGTAGTGGGACCAGACATCGCAATATAAAAAATCAAGTCCTTTTTGCATGTCATTTACTTAACTCGGGAACATTGAGTGGAAATGAATATTTTCGTTTTTTTTTTCATTGTTTTGATATTTATGTTTTGTTTTGGATGAGTGACTTAGTGAGTGACTGAAGTGAGTTCTTCCGTCTGCTTTGTTTGTCAGCGTGTGTGTGTTTGAATATAAACATGTATTTGATTGCAAAGTACCCAACCTATTTTAGCCTTATCAACATTACCACCGACATCCTCATCAGTTTGAGATTTAGGAAAATAAATTATATCCTTCAGCTATGTCAACATATCCTTTGCTGTGTCACACGCATTATAAACGAATTACAGAGGTGTATGTTATGTGCCAGTGAGAGCTTAGCAGAGAGTTTAACATAATGTTCGAGTGTGCTCAGGGCGTGTAATCATTCACTCATACTTAAAACCTTAAAAAGTTAAACATGTAATATAACTAACTGCTTTGTATCTTAATTTCTATTCAAGAAAAAAACTAAGAGAGCTAATTTGATATTTAGTCTGTAAAAGTTTACCAGATTGTGGAATGATGGAAAATTTTTAATATTTCGCGAAATATCTTATGTGATCTGTATATTTATTTTTATAAAATAAAGGTAATAAAAAAATAAAGATTTTATAAACCTTTGATGCTACATCAATCTAAATGTGCGTTGCGGACACAAGTTGCAGACACACACATTGTTCTATGGATAACACAGAGCGGCAAAAAAATGCAATACCTGGGAAATTTTACTTTTTTTTTGGAAGGTGCTGCTGAGCACAACAAAAATCTGTTCTTCAAATTTTCCAAAACCCCTAAAATCTTGAGATACGGGTAAAAACCGGTTTTCGTACCTTTACGCACTTATAAGCCGGTAACGCGGATAAATATGAACCGATTTTGAATTTCTCAGAGGATTTGGAAAGAAGAGAATTTCTAACGATATACATAGTTTGTTTTGTTAAAGTTCAACAAATCCATGATATGATTACAAAAACAAAAATTTACAAATATATAAATTTTTCTACTATGAAATCGTCCGTTCTTCTGCTAGAAAGACCCATATAACTAATTGATATTCCTGTTCTTCAATATCTGACGTTGAATGATCCATAACAATAATTAGGTTTTTAAATGTCTGAAAGAAAAAGACTTTCACTCGAAAATGCCGATATTTTACATGTCGCTAATACGTAGAAAAGTTAAAAAAATTTCCGAAGTTTGAGAGAGCATAGAACTTGAAATAAACAACATATGGGTAAATCCGAAATAATGTATACCAAGGAAATAATTTCAGAGTTGTCAAAACCACATATATACATTAATTTGTTAATATGGCAGGTCAAAAACTGCACCTACCTCGTGCTTTTATCTGTATTTCTAAAATATATGTTTTTTTAATGTTCATAAAAATGGTAAAAACCAACATATTTCCTTTTAATTTTATAATAAAATTAAAATCTAATCAATTGTCTACAATTAAATGTAAAAAACGCCTCGGTAGGTCATTCAGAAGATATAAGTATTGTTAAGTAAAGATGGGCATTCGGCATTTAACGTCCGCAACGGAAAACAAGGTTTTTTAAATTTAACTGCTTTAATATTTAGTTTTTCCTCAACCGAAGTACGTTCGTAAAGAGAGCCAATAGTGCGCTTAAAATATAATATATAAATATGAATTTTTACACCATTCCACAGAAAAATATGCATGACAAAGTGCGTAACGTCCGCAACAGAATGAATATTTTCAAAATTTTATTAAGTGAACACTTCAATTGTAGACTCATATGAACTGTTTGATGGGGGCATTAATTCTACAGTTTCAGATAAACCATACAACCTGGTGGCGGGTCTGATTTTAAGAGCATTTCATCAACTTCAACATAATTCCACGCCACCGCCATGTATTGCGGTAAGTCAGCTGTTACAGTGCCAGTACTATATTGATCTGCATTGTATCAATGCATTTCATCAACTTCAACATAATTCCACGCCACCGCCATGTATTGCGGTAAGTCAGCTGTTACAGATTGTACATACAATCTTCTCTTATGATCAAACAAACATACATTCCAAATTTCAGTTAAATTGGTCAATCCATTCAAATTTTCGAAATAAGTCCACCCCAGCGCCACCTGTCGAGTCCATTTGTACATAAAATGTTTTCTCTTTATCCAACAAATATACATTCTGAATTTCAGTTAAATTGGTCCATCCACTCAAATTTTCGAAATAAGTCCACTCCAGCGATGCCTACCGGTTCTTTTTATATAATATATACACATAATTTGCATATCAAGTCAACCCAATGCAAAATAAAATCTCTTCATATTTAAATAAACTGCAGTTAATTTCTCCCCTGCTATGTAGTAAAACCTATGAATAACTCACAAAATGAACTCTAATAAAGTAATATCCTGAATAAAAAAAAACAACAAAAAAATCTAGCAACAAAAACAACGCTGTGTCTGTTAACACTTATTGTCAACTAGATAGACTACCAAATTTGTTAACAATAACTTGAAAACAAATGCCAAAAACAATTGTTGTCTTCGGCGTAAACAGAAACAGAGAGAACTGCACAACAGCAGTAACGCAAACGGAGAATCAGACAGACGCGTCTGTCTAGACGGTTAAACAGTAACAACTAGGTAACAGCAGGCAACACTTTAAATGTTCAAATGTAAGATGTAACAACAACGATTAGAGTTGCAACAAAACATAGTACAATACTACAAACAACAACATCGGCAACAAAATGTTTGCTGCTGTTTTACCACCTACAGCAAGAAGCGTTATATGCACTTCCACGACATCTCCTCCGCACTGTCGAAATATGGCTTAAACGTAAAAACGTAAAATTAAAGGAAAAAAAAAACAAACATTTGCTTAACATACACCTGAACATAAATTTAGCAAACACTACCAGAATTGCAAGATGAGAGTGTTGAAAGTAAACCTTTAAGTTTTTTTTTCACTCTAAACTCAGTTATTTAAATATGCTGCAATGGCACCGGCGATGTAGAAGAGTGACGTAGACGAGAAAGAAAAAAACTGTTGCTGATAAGCAGGGGTAAGACATCTTTAAGATATTGGTGGCATACCTATTAGGGCATAAAAATGTCATAAGTTGTGATAAAAATCGTAAGACTTAGCTTTTCTCAGATAACCGCAAATGTCGAAAAATCATACGTATTTTTCAGGAAAGCCTAAAATCACTTTGGTAATAATACTTCTAATATATATTTTTTTTTTGTCGAAGTTTTTATTGATTGTTGTTGTTACTGGTAAATAATATTTTTCCAGGAAAATATATAAAGGATTTTTTTTAGTAAAGGACTAAAAAGATATGCTGTAATACACATACATATTGAGGTCACCAAAAAAACACGTCTGTTGCGATGTGTAGCTATATGCGAAATATAAAACCAGTAAAGAAATTTTAGTCAGTTGAACTGACTGATATATACCCACAAAATGTTAATGAATTTACTAACAAATGGAGTTTCGTTTAGAAATTATTGGGAAATCATCAATTTTCGGGAGATATGCTAATTTGTTTTGGAGGGTAAGCAAAGCAAGGCACAATTTTATGAGATGTTTTTTACTATTTGAAAGTTATTAAACTCACCAAATACAAATATCCTGCAGTGTTCGCTTTGGAAGTTATGGAAACATTTTGAAAAATATTAATTCTGGTACATCTGGATCTATTCATCGCTATTGCTGAGGGTACATTTACATAGCTTATTACTTAAATTTATAATGAAAACACGAAGAAAAGGAAAAACAAGAACCCCCCCAAATGATTACGAACCCCGCAAACGATATAAGGACCATGATTTAAGGATACGTACCTGGAATGTCCGAACTCTATACAGAGATGGTGCCTCTACCCAACTGACGGATGTCCTCGACAAATACAAGGCTGACATCACCGCCATACAGGAAATGAGATGGACGGGACAGGGATGCACACGACGGAAGAACTGTGACATCTTTTACAGCTGCCATGCAGAAAGACAGGAATTTGGATGTGGTTTCATAGTCGGCAAGAGACTTCGACACCTGGTCTCGCGGTTTAACCCTGTAAGTGACCGTATAGCCACCATTCGCATCCGGGCGAATTATTTTTACATTACGCTGATTTGTGTACACGCCCCGACGGAAGACAAAGACGATGACATCAAAGATGCATTCTATGAGCGCCTGGAGGAGATATATGACCGCTGCCCTGCACATGACATTAAAATTGTTCTGGGAGATTTTAATGCTAAAATAGGAAGGGAAGATGCTCTTGGTTCAGCAGTCTACACAACAACACCCCCGATAACGGATTCAGACTGGTAAGTTTCGCGTCGGGAAGAAACATGGTTGTGAGTGGAACCAGATTCCCGCACAAAGATATCCCCAAGGCAACCTGGATATCTCCCGATCAACATACAATTATCAGATTGATCACGTGGTAATTGATGGAAGGCATGTCTCAAGCGTTATGGACATACGTGTGATGCGCGGTGCAAATATCGACTCGGATCACCACCTAGTTGCAGCCAAGGTTCGCACACGATTAAGTAGTGCTAAAAACACTCGTAATCAAACGCAAAGGAAGCTAGACATCACAAATCTGCATACCACTGAGATAGCCAATGCCTACTCCAATCAACTCTCTCAATTACTTCATACAAATCCCCCTAGTTCTGTTGTTCCCGATATGCAGTGGCAGCATATTGCGAATTTTTAGACCACTGCCGCAACAACCGTACTGGGTTATGAAAAACCACGCTCAGACAAGCCCTGATTCGATGATGAATGTCGCGAAATGTCTGAGGAAAAGGATGCTGCATACAAGGCAAAACTGCAGCCAATGGCGACGCGTGCGGTGACAGAGCTTTATAATGAGAAAAGGAGGGAGATGAAACGCCTGTTCAGACGGAAAAAGCGTCTGTGGAAGAAAAGAGAGAGCCAGGATATGGAAAACTACAGGGATTGAGCTGAGGCCC
This sequence comes from Muscina levida, assembly GCA_964034835.1. Taxonomy (NCBI): domain Eukaryota; kingdom Metazoa; phylum Arthropoda; class Insecta; order Diptera; family Muscidae; genus Muscina; species Muscina levida. Next base: position 49,790,543 of record OZ035881.1, on the reverse strand, counting down.
GAAAGTTCTACCAAAAGGTAAAAGTGAAGGTTTTGGAACTGGGATCCCCACCTGTAAGGACAGAGACGGAAATCTGGTCACGGATACTCAGAGTGTGCTGCAAATATGGAGGAAACACTTTCAGTCTCTTCTCGTTCCCGAAGGCATCATAAGTGACGAAATCGCACCAATCATCGACGATGGAGTAGACTGTCCACCACCGAGCCAAAACGAGATCAGCACGGCAATTGCGCGGCTTAAAAATAATAAAGCTGCGGGAGCCGATGGACTGCCGGCAGAGCTTTTTAAAGCCGGCGGCGATGACCTTGTGGCATGTATGCACCAGCTCATAAACACGATTTGGCTCAGGGAGTGCATGCCCGATGATTGGTATCTGTTGGATGCTATGGCTGAGTTTTGGTATCGTCGACTCTGCGGGATGACACTGACTGACACGAAGTCTTCAGTGAAAATTGGCAAAAGTCTGTCAGAGCCATTATCTACCAAGCGAGGCTTTAGACAAGGCGGTAGTCTGTCCTGCGATCTCTTTAATATCGTAATGGAGATGATCATGCGGAAAGCAGCAGTAAACAGGAATGGCACCATATTTAACAAAAGCCACATGTTGCTCGCGAATGCTGATGATATCGATATTAGTGGACGTGGATTGCGAGATGTTACTGCGGCTTTCTCGAGCATTGAAATGCAGTCGGCTGAAGTGGGTCTGGTGATAAACGAGGACAAAACCAAGTTATTTGTTTCAACGAACAAAGAGTCCACTCGTCTGGGACGCTGCGTGAACGTTGACAACTATAATTTTGAAGTGGTAGATGATTTTGTCTACGTTGGCTCCGCCATAAACAAAAATAATAATGTCAGCCTCGAAACCGAAGGATCAATCTATTCTGAGAGTCTTCGAGAGAAAAATACTCCGCAAAATATTTGGACCCATCATCGTGAACGGCGAGTACCATCGTCGAATGAATCATGAGCTGTATGAGCTGTACAACGACATCGACGTGGTCAAGCGCGTTCAAGGCACTTTAATTTTTTCATATGAATATCGACGGCATTCCACCCATTTCAAGGTGAGATCTCAATCTATTTCAATATGAAATATTAAACTTAATACAAGCATATTTAAGAATTTAAAGCTTACAGAATATTTGTTACATCTTTTTTACTTTTAAATACGTAAATGTTCGGTCCATCATATATCGTGGATTAGATTTGTTCAGGACATCTTGCAATAAAATTGTTTAATAATTTTTTAACCGATTCCGATATTTACATGTGTAAACTTTCTTATTTGGCTAACTTCCTGCAAAGAGCATATACTTTCAACTTTATTCACTCGTTTTATATCATAAAATATCATATCATAAAAAGTTAAATTGTGCCATAATTTAAGTTTGTAGTATGTAGGTACGTACCTAATTTATTAAAATGTATCCAGGTTTCGTTAAACTCACTTATCGTTACAACAACTTAGTAAACTTCCACCTTGGGAATATTAACAAACATTCCCTACTCTCAGTACCTGACGTTATCTATAACTTCAACGGCACTTGGACAAACAAAGACATTAAGTTTTGAACATTATGCATTTTTCTCAAACCAGCATACAATTCATAATGGCCTTTTCCAGGCTATCAAAACAAATCACTCGACTTCAAACACGACACCACCGGTCGGTCACAAAACATGTAGAAATTTTAAAATTTATTTCAATTATAGTGAATGCCAATCCTTAATGAAATTTAATACACACTTACACAGAAACACCGAGGGACGGACGGCCAACATTTATTGCAACAGAGAAACATTTACAACACAACAACCGTACAGTATAATTGCACTGCAGCAATTATTCACTCATTCATTCAGTCATTCACTCATTCATTCATAGTTTACTGAATCACATGGACGTGCACACACACATACACAACATGTTTACGTACTATAGACGTCCGACATGGTACGGTGTGTTTTGGTCGTTGGTAACCTGCTGCAGTTATGTATCTCATACGAATGTGCTAAAAACTAATAAACAAAATGCACAAATGCTTTGTGGATTGTAAATCTAAATGTTAAAAACACTAAAACGTGACACTATCAAATCCAAACCCAAACCTCCCCATCAATGTGCACTAAGCTATACTAACTGGCCTATACAGTGATACAGCCAACTCCCCAAAATGATGTGAATGCTATAGGGATGACACAAGGGTACAAATGTACATATTACAAATTAAAAAAAAGGATACAAGCTGCTTAACATCATCATTTTAAAATTTTGGAAAACAATTCCAATCATTTTATGCTGTTGATCCAAAAGATTTTACATGAAATAATCATGCGGTTCGATGTTGTCCAGATTAATCTGGCATAGTCATTGTTTGTGCAACACTATCCATGATCCCCTAAGAAATGAGTACAGTTTACAATATTAAAATTTCGGTTAAAATTACAGCCGCTAGTTTGGTACAACACACACGAGCCAAAATTCGACTTTTATACAATCACTGTTAGGGATATATCATTTAATACGGGAAAAAGTGTAACGCATTAAAAAGGACGACATATACCACAGGAATCTTAATACCACATTCGTTTCAATACTTTTTAAAACGATTGAGCTATGTCCGACTGTCTGGCTGGCCGACTGGATGGCTGGGAGGCACTATAACTCAAGTAAACCTAAACTGATTTACCAGTGTTAATATTTTCCAAAATAAAGTAATGAGATTGTAAATGGGCATAATAGCCTCACCCTTTCTGGTACCACCCATACAAAATTACCCATTTTTTGATAATTAATATTTCTTCAATTACTTTCAAAAAGACAGCTAGAGAATATTTGAATATGATCAATATAATTACTTCGTAACAGTAGACAATCTCTCAAACCCCGAAACCTTTAACAAGCCCCTTCTGGTACCTCCCATACAATGGACCAAATCCTCCTTTATACTTTTACATACGTATCTTTTCTAAGTACACTGAATTCTGCCATATCTTGTGATAGATGTACACTTATTAAAATTTGACACTGGAATAATTATGGCCCCCTTCTGGTAACTGCCATACAAAATGACATATTTTTGGAAAATTTTTATTTATTTTATAAGTTCCAAAGGGACAACTGGAGGATATCGTTAAAAATGATGGGTCCAAATATTTTGCGTAGTATTTTTTTTTTTCGAAAACTCCCAGAATAGATTGATCCGCTTGTGTCATTGCCCACTATTCTGCGCTGTAGAGCAAAACAGTTAGGATCTGAGTCAGATAGAGTTGGATATTTGTTCTTCTTCGAGAGCGCTTTGTCATTAAATCGCTTGCTTAGCGCATAGTAGTAGCGGTTTCCGATCAATACTCGTCTTTTGATTTCGAGGCTGACATTATTATTTTTGTTTATGGCGGAGCCAAGGTAGACCAAATCATCTACCACTTCAAAGTTATAGCTTGGTATTGCTTGGTTTTGTTCTAATTTATCATCAGACCCACTTCCGCCGACTGCTTTTCAATGCTCGAGAAAGCCGCAGTAACATCCTGCAATCCACGGCCAATGATATCTATATCATCGGCTTACGCGAGCAGCATGTGACTTTTGTTAAAGATGGTACCATTCCTGTTATCTGCAGCCTTCCGTATGATCATCTCCATTACGATGTTAAAGATATCGCAAGACAGACTATCGCCTTGTCTGAAGCCTCACTAGGTAGAAAATGGCTTTGTAAGAATTTTGCCAATTTTCACTGAAGACTATGTGTCAGTCAGTGTCATCCCGCAAAGTCGTATTAGCTACGCGGGGATAGCAAACTTAGCCATAGCATTTAATATTTTCTGTCGTATTGGACTGTTGAATGCAGTTTTGTAGTCGATAAACAGATGGTAGGTTTCGATCTGCATTTCTTGGGTCTTCTCCAGGATTTGTCTTAGTGTGAATATCTGGTCCGTCGTGGATTTACCAGGTCTAAAGCCACACTAATAAGGTCCAATAAGGTTCGCTAAAATGGGCTTTAGTCTTTAACATAATACACTAGAGAGGATCTTGTATGCGATTGGTAAAAGGCTGATCCCGCGATAATTGGTACACACACTTGGATCGCATTTTTAAGCACAGAACATAAAACACTCAAATTCCAATCACCGGGCATGCATTCCTTGAGCCAAATCGTGTTTATGAGCTGGTGCATGCACGTTGCCAGCCCATCGCCGCTGACTTTAAAAAGCTCTGCCGGTAGGCCATCGGCTCCCGCAGCTTTATTGTTTTTATCTCTTTTTGGCTCGGTGGCGGACAGTCTACTCCATCGTCGATTTCGTCACTTATGCTTCCTTCGGGAACGAGAAGAGATCAAAAGTGTTCCCTCAATATTTGCAGCACACTCTGAATGTCAGTGACCGTCTCCGTCCTTACAGGTGAGGATCTTTGGTCCAAAACCTTTACTTTTTACCTACTGGTAGAACTATCGGGCTTCACCTCTATCCCGCATGGCCATAACGCTTGAGACATGCCTGCAGACTGAATTTTTATTTTGCGTTATATATGTAAGAGTTTATTGAACGCTGCTTTTCAAATTTAAATCTGATACTTTTTGTCCTTACTCGAATCTCCTATACCCTGTTAACTCAGTTTAACTATACGCCTTGTCCAGCCATACAACCGAAAGTCGCATGGGTGATAATGTATCGATCAGTGCTCCTGACTGAAATTTATGTACCCAATTTATGTTCGTGCCCCAATTATATAACATATTTCAAAAAAACTATCACAGTGTAATTATCCTTTAGGCATGTTGGTTAGAATTGTTTCCTGTTAGTATACTAAAATGTATACATTTTTGTTTCATCTATTTAGTCCTAATAACAGTACTTTGCTAAAAGCTGTCTCTTCCCTAGAGTGCAATTCAATGCAAAATTTGCAGCCTTATTTTAAACAAATATCGCAACAAAAACATAACAAATAAATAAAAAAAAACCAACAACAGCAACAACATCGGACTATAACAAAACAATTGCTAAGCACGATTTATGATTGCTGATAAATTTTATACATGTCAAGTTGTCGTATATAACATAAAACTATTTTAGTGGTGGCACTCACCTTGTATTCCAAGAGGGTGGAGTGGAGTAGATGACTCCACTTAGGAGGGTTGAATATGGGCCATCATCGCTGGTGCAATGCAAATGTGTAGAATAGTTTATCATGGGGCAAAGGGATTTTGTCCTGCATTAAAGTGCTTAGATGAGTTTTTTTTCTATTTAAGCATTCATCACATTTTAAGGAGTGTGATGGTTTTATCCTTTCATATGAACTTTTTTCTAAAGTAAAATGTGAACAGGGTCGTCTGTAGATCCGTTTTAAGAACTTAAGTACAAAGTTATGAGAATACATGACACAATAAAAGTACTGATTCAGAAAAAAATACGTAACTTGAAATAAAAAATAAGATTAAGATCATCACAAAAATGTTCGATTCAGAATCTTTGATACTTAGTACAGGTTTCTTGTCTTCGTTTTGGGCGCCACCATTCACCATTTGTAAAAATTGTGATAAAAATATTAGGGGTATTTGTTATGGGAATTTGTATGGTAGGTAGATGTTATGTTTGTCCGATTTTGCTCTTTTCATAAACTAACTTCCGCTTAGACAAATTTCAGCGCGATAGCTCTTAAACTACGGCTGTAATCGCGCGGACAGATTCCCAAAAAGGGGAAGTTTTTATGGGAGATGGAAGTAGTTTTCGTCCGATATTGCTCATCTTAGAACTTAACCTCCGCTTAGAGGATATAAGCTTGCATAAAAAATCTCTTCTCGATAGCTCTTAAACTACGGCTTAAAAATCTACTCAGAATTCGATGGCGTTACAAATGGAAGAGCAAACTGAGTATAGCCGTCGGTCCGATCGTGCTCCTGGTGAAGGGTTTAAATATAGAGATAGTGGTTAGATGAGAATAATCGCAATTTACTTTGACACAATATATGTTTGTATGATTTTTAATAAAACTGTAATTTTTTTTGACAAAAAAAAAACCAGTAAGAAAGTTTCAGTCGGGCGACCCGACTTACATATACCATCACCCTCAGTAAAATAAAAAAAAATTGCTATTATATTGATATTATTACTCGATTTCTAAAGTGGGTGGAGTGGTAAATTTGTATGGGAGGTACTAGAAGGGACGTGTCTAGACTTCTAGGTTTATCCTCCAAAACTTTATCCTGTTATAGCTTTACTAAATACAGAGTTTGGGCACGATAGCGTTGGATGTATTGATATTATTACTCCATCTCTGAAGTGGGCGGAAAGGTACATTTGTATGGGAGGTCCCATAAGGGGCGCCGCTAGACTTCCAATTTTTTCTCCAAAACTTTATCCAGTTATAACTTAATAAAATACAGAATTGGGGCACGATCGTGTCGAGAATATTGATATTATTACTCCGTCTCTAAAGTGGGCGGCGTGGTACATTTGTATGGGAGGTACCAGAAGGGGCGTGTCTAGACATCCAGATTTTTTCTCCAAAACTTTATCCTGTTATAGCTTTACTAAATACAGATTTTGGGCACGATCGTGTCAAGTGTATTGATATTATTATTCCATCTCTAAAGTGGGCGGAAAGGTACATTTGTATGGGAGGTACCCGAATGGGCGTGTCTAGACTTCCAGATTTTCTCTCTAAAACTTTGTCCTGCTTGAACTTTACTAAACACAGAATTTGGTCACGATCGCGGTAGTTCTAATAATAATATTAATCGATTTTTTAAAGTGGGCGGTACCAGATGTGTGTGGGAGGTACCGGATGGGGCGTTGGTAGACTTCAGTTTTTTTTTCTCAAAAACTGTATCCTGCTATAGCTTTACTAAATTAAGAATTAGGGTACGAGCGCGATGGGTTCATTGATATTATAACTAAATATCTAAAGTGGGCGGAAAGGTGAATTTGTATGGGAGGTACCAGAAGGGGCATGGCTAGACTTCCAATTTTTTTTCCAAAACTTTATCATGTAATAGCTTTACTAAGTGCAGAATTTGGGCACGATCCCGTTGGGTGAATTGATATTATAACTCGATTTCTAAAGTGGGAGGAATGATGTATTTGTATGGGAGGTACCAGAAGGGGCGGAGCCATGTAGCCCATTTGCAATACCGTAAGTAGTTTTGGGGAAATATTAACTAGTGCAAAATTTCAAGACATTTGGTTGCGTCTTTCGAAAGTTATCGTGCGAACCAGCCGGACAGCCACCAGACAGACAGACATGGCTAGTGTTTTTGTCCCGAGAATTCCCGGGACAAAAATCCCGGGAATCTCGGCCAATTTTTTGTCCCGGAATCCCGGGAATGCGACCGGGATTTCCCGGGATTTCATTATGCTTATTTAATCTGTTAAACTACTAAAACTAAAACCATTAATTATTTAAGGTTCCAAATTTTTTCCATGAAATTACCAATCACTATCGTCTTCCGCCTCTCGATGTGTTGTTTCTCTTTCAAATGTACATTAATATATAGCGAAAAATCCGAACGTATTAAATTGATAAAATGTCCATGAGTTGATGGATACCAACTTATTGATATATTCTAAAACAAATATTTAATTGACCGACATACAACTTTCCCTGTTGGTGTACTGGGTGATTGTACCTTTAGGTGTTTGGTCTGAGATTTGATGATAACACTTATCCCCTTTTTATCTCAAGGAGTACGAATCTCAAAAAAAAATCCCTTCATAGTGCACAATAACCATATAATATAAGTTTTACATTGAATTGTCGCGATTCCACCTTTAGCTTTTTGGTCTGGGTGATATTAACAGTTTTATCCCATTTTCGGGTTTGTCCTTCTAAAAGTTCGACATTCTTTCATATCGCCATAAAATAAATATTCGCCCCAATATCCGCATTTATAACTTTAGGGTGATGGTACCAATTTGTTATGAATTCACAGCGCACAACTACTCACTAAAATTAATACTCCGCCCCTTATTTGTTGTTCTACCTTAAACCGTTTGGTCTTGGTTAAGTTAGGATTTTTAAGGGGTAACAATTTTCAAAAATCTTTTCATGCAAATCTCTAATTCTATAGAAAGCATTCTGATATAGATTTTTGCGATGCTATCTTTAGCCGTTGGTCTGGGTGATTGTATAAGTTTTACCCCTTTTGGGGCATTTTTAGCACCTAAGAACGAATTTAAAAAAATGCCATCGGATTATAGCTTTAATCGTTTGGATTGGGTCCTTTTTTACCCCAAAAAGTACGAATTTCGAAAAATCCCTCCTAGCTCATATACATTGCCACGATGATAGCTTTTGCCGTTTGGCGTGTATAATGTTACCAGTTTTCTCGCTTGTTAGAATTCTTTTCCACCTAAAAGTACGAATTTCGAAAATTCCCTTCGTACACCACTCTAAGTCTATAAGGAGATTGCTCATAGACAGGTTTCACGAAAAAAGCTTGTCTAAGCATTAACAACTTTTTAAATAAAACATAACACGAGATTTTTAGAATGATTTGTATGTTTCATTTTATATTTGTTTGTTTGCATTAAAATTTAAAATTTTTTTTATAGTTAATGGCATTTATTATATATTTTTTGTTCTGGGCCGGGATTTCCCGGGATCCCGGGAAAATGAAATAAAAATCCCGATATCCCGGGAAATCAAAAATGCCGGGAAATCAAAAACACTAGACATGGCTCAAATGACTTAAAAAGTCATGAATCGAATTTGGTTCTAAGAAACCTAGGGTCTGAAGTGACTCCTTCTATGTGTTACACTTTTGGGTCGTATCAAATGATATATACCCTCATCCCTAAGGGTGATGGTATAATAAGAGCCAAGAGAACCATAACCAAAGAAAAGAAGGTATTCTTCCGTTTGCCCCTCTAAAATAAAGCATATGGGTAATTCCAGCCTTACGAATGTTACGACCGTACGATTCAATTGGAAAAAAGCACATACAAGTTAAACTTTTTTGTATTTTATAATATATTTTGAATAGCTCCATACTAGCTCTACATTATGTAAAAAAGGCGTCATACTTAAAAAACTACAATCCAAAATATTAGCAAAACACAGGCCTACGTTATGCTACACGAAATAAAAGTGCTTTTTAAGTTTGTTCTTGAAATTTCATAAGTCTGCGTGTTGTTTAAGATTTAGTACATGCACTTAATTATTTCATAAAATAGACCAATAGGGCTTTAAAAATATATTTTTGTTGGGCAAATTTGTTCCTCTGGTTTTTAACCACGAGGAAATAAAGACCTACGTTATGTTACTGACGTTATGTGACAAAATATCCCATAGCTGTGAAATGCTTAAAAAAATGTTTGCTTAAGCTATTGTTTTATTTGCGAAATTAGGGAATATTATAAAGTTTATATGTCACTAATTGTTGATCACGAATGTTAAATTAGAACGCCAATAAAATAAAATCAAAATTTTGCTGCTAACTGATCATTTTTTACTATTACTGCAGCTATTTGTTGTTGTAACTTAAATTTTATGATAAGAGTGGACTTACATCATCAGTAAATATAATATGAAAATTTAAAACTGGTGACCAGCAAAAGAATGCAATTTTGCAGTCCGCTAAATCAACACGGAAACTTAGAAAAGCTTTGGGCATTTTAATTTCATAAAATTTAAGTATTCGTCTTTACTAATACAAGTCAGAGCATTTTTTTTGCCATCTATTATTTTTTCGATCACGGTTGACACTTCTGTGGAAATACCCATATTTCAAAAATAGAATGCGTTAAATGTTATAAGTCTATAAGCGGGGAACATTAAAATGACATGTGCAAAACTTGTACTTGATTTAGCAATACATTGAAAATATTTTATAATTTTATATTTAAATAAGAAAGAAAGGCAAAGTAAATGTTTTAATTTTAGTTTTTTAAGAAAGCGGCAGCACGTTTAAAGGAATACTACGATATTTTTGTTCATTTAATAAGAAGACTAAATTATTTGATTTTTTGTTTTTAAAAAAATTTTTTTTAAGGAAAATATTTTTAAATAATGGAAAATTATATGAAGAATCCATTAAAATAAAAAAAGATACAAAAACGCTGTCACCATAAAAGAAAACTACGATACGTCTCATAGACGTATGGTTAACATTTGTGTAAGTTCCAATAGGGTTATCAATGCAGGATTAAATAACCCCAAAGAAAGAAGTCCAACGGTGTCAAATCACATGATATTGGCGGCCAATTGATATCGCCATCACGTAAAACCAAATACCACGTCCTGTTGGAACCACATATCATCCACATCCATATCTTCTAATTCAGGCCATAAAAAGTTCGTTATCATCTCACGATTCACAGAAACTGCCCGACCGGCCTCATTTTGGAAAATATTCAGCACGATAATGCCGCTTTAGTTCTTGAGTCAATTGCACCTTGTTAGCGTGTAAATGCAAGTCTTTATGCATAATGTTCATCAACGACAACCGTGAGAGGTGCAATTCTGGGGCACGACGGCGAGTTGAGGTGGACGGCTCTTCAGCCACACTATCGCCAAAATCAACAATATTTTCTGCAGTATGAGCTGTACACGCATCCACTGGTGTTTTTACATCTCCTACAGACCCGTTTTCTCAAATTTTTGCACGATTTTTCCGATTGTACGCAGATTTAGATGAATAAATTGACCGAAAAAATCACGAAGTGCACGATATGCATATTGATTTGAACGCCCATTTTCATAATAAGCCTAAATAACTTTAACGCGTTGCTCGATTGTCTATCTTTCCATGATTCAAAATGAGTTAATTTGAAATTGAGAAATGTCAAATGAAATGCAGAAAAGAACTTGACGTTTTAGTGTGGTTTACATTTCACATCGGCCCTTACTATTTAACCACCCTTTCTTAATATTTAATCTAAAGCCACTTTAGGGTGCAACCAGTTCGTCCTCACCGATTCTAATATTGCAACCAACATTTTTGTTTTGCATAGTTCTGCGGTCTGTGCTTTATGACAAACACTCACAGCAATTTATGACACATTTCCGTCAAAATTTTCACGATTCACACAAATATCAGTTGCAACAACAACAACAACAACATGAACTTAGTTGTAACCCATTGTTGAGTGTTGTTGCGGGGCTTTGAAAATTTATGGGTATTATCATTATAACAACTCAAACCTATTTTTTCGCTTGCAACAAACGACCTGTTCCCGTTGCAGTGATGGGGATGGCGTTTCAGGGGAATAAGTTGAGGTGGGTCTGGCAGTGGTGGTGGTGGTGTAATCAGTCGTGAAAATCAATGTTTTTTATTGTTGCTGCCGTGGATGGATGACTGTTGCCGGCGGTGGTGGTAAAAGTTGTGATAGTCGGGCAGGCAAACTTCAAAGGAAATGCCTATGCCTGTCAACGACATAAATCGTTGTGACAATGAAATGTAATTCCATTCCATTCCTATTGCACAGATAACATTTTCTTTAAAAGGTTTGATAATAAACATACAAATAACAACAGCAATAGCAGTAAGGGGTGCAGTTCGAAGAAAGAAATTAACCCGTTAGAAATAGCGGTTAAAAGGAGGCATTTAAACACATTTTAAATGAAACGAAAGACTATTGGAGGGCAAATGTTCGTAAACTTTTGAAGAGAAAGCGGAAGAAACAGGAAGTACACCATTCCTTCGATAATCTTGATAATTTCTTTTTCTATTTAGATTTTGTTATCACTTAATTAAATGTACTCAAATCTTCTAAACATTAGAAAAATTTAATTATTTATGTTTTATTTTAGAATTATTTATTGCTACGTTAATTTTATTATTGAATAAATAAGTCATAAATCGCCGCCAGTGTTTCTTTTTTTTAGGAACAACCCCATTAAGCCCAATATTTATGTATATCATGTGTCACGTTACATGCTACAGAATTTTACGAACACGAATATTGCAATGAAATATGTTCATTTTTAGCAAATAATCATAAATCCATCTAGTCATCATATTTTTTACGTTTAATGGCTGAAATTTAAACAAAAAAATGCTGAAATGACAATACAAGTAACTGGGAATGACGTAGAACGTCAAGGGGAACACACGTAGATTGGATTTAATAAATGCATTGTAGTCATTGAGTGACATTTTATTTGAAGAGAGTTAAAACATTGCAAAATGTCCTTAGAAATGTGGAGAACTTGAGACCTTCACTTTCTAGATCTTAGGTCGATTTCTGCAGATTTTTAACTAAATGTATAAAGTAATCGAACAATCCTAATGTTAGCTTAGTGAAACTCACATATATATTAATAAGTTATGCCTATTTAAATTTGAATTTGAGGCTGGGTAGCACAAAAGTTTGACGGCCTTATTCATAAAAACATAAAAGAGGTTCATAAATAATTGTTAAGCAAATTTCGAGAAAACTATATTCAATAAGTTAAAGTAGGATTGTTTATACTCAAATCATATTTTTCCTGTTGGAAAAAGATGTTGCATGTATTCATTGCTCACATAGAAAACTAATACAGAAATTTCAGTCAGATAAACTGACTGATAAATACCATCACCCACTATAAGATATTGTTTAAGTCTTGAGTTATTGAAATTAACCCATTTGTAATTAAAACCAGTTAGAAAGTTCAGTCAGGCAACCCGACTTATATATACCCTTACCCTCTGTAAAACAAATAATTTTCTATTATATTGATATTATTACTCGATTTCTAAAGTGGGCGGAGTAGTACATTTGTATGGGAGGTACAAGAAGGGGTGTGTCTAGGCTTCCAGATTTATTCTCCATAACTTTATCCTGTTATAGCTTTACTAAATACAGAATTTGGGCACGATTGAGTTGGGTGTACTGATATTATTACTACATCCCTAAAGTGGGCGGAAAGATACAATTGTATGGGAGGTATCATAAGGGCCGTGTCTAGACTTCCAACTTTTTCTCCAAAACTTTGTGCTTTTATAACATAACAAAATTCAGAATTCACGATCGTGTCGAGTGTATTGATATTATTACCCTATTTCTAAAGTGGGCGGAGTGGTACATTTGTATGGGAGGTACGAGAAGGGGCGTGTCTAGACTTCCAGATTTTTTCTGCAAAACTTTATCCTACTTGAACTTTACCAAATACCGAATTTGGGCACGATCGCGTTAAGTCTTTTAATAATATTAATCGATTTCAAAAGTGGGCGGTACCAGATGTGTATCGAAGATACCAAAAGGGGCGTGAATAGACTTACAATTTTTTCCTTCAAAACTTTATCCTGTTATAGCTTTACTAAAAATAGAATTTGGGTACGATCACGTTTGATTTATTGATATTATTCCTCCATCTCTATAGTGGGCGGAGAGGTAGATTTGTATGGGAGGTACCAGAAGGGGCGTGGCTAGGCTTTCAAAATTGTTTCCAAAACTTTATCCTATTATACGAAATACAGAATTTGGGTACGATGCCGTTGGATGTATTGATATTATTACTCGATTTCTTAAATGGGCGGAATGATGTATTTGTATGGGAGGTATCAGAAGGGGCATGGCCACTTTAGCCCAGTTGCAATACCGTAAGTAGTTTTGCGAAAATATTAACTCGTGCAAAATTTCAAAACATTTGGTTGCATCTTTCGAAAGTTATCGTGCCCACCAGCCGGACAGCCAGACAGACAGACGGACATGGCTCAAACGACTTTAAAGGTCATGAATCGAATTTGGTTCAAAGAAACCAAGTGTGTAAAGTGACTCCTTCTATATGTTACACTTTTGGGTCGTATCAAATGATATATACCCTCATCACTAAGGGTGATGGTATAGTAATAATATCGAGCTAGATTATTTGAAAATATTATTAATTGATACTCAATTTCTTTCAAATAAATATGTTCTGACATATTTTTCAAAATCAGCCGCTAGTTAGGAATGGCTGAACTATAGGATTGAATACTAAATAGAAAGAATAAAGACAAAGAGTTTATATTACAAATTTTGAAAAAACAACATATTTTACAAAACAACTAATTAATGGTGCTGAAGTAATTTTTACAAATTGAAAAAAATTCAACTCGACGAACTGTCTCTTCGTTCGGGAGAAGAGCCGGAACATCGAGAAAACTGCAAGAAATTGCATCATCAATTACTCCAAGGACAGATCACAATCCACAAGAAATGCGCTGGCAAAAATATCGGTTTCCAGACTCTACAGTTGGTAAAACGGGTTGTCGATTAATGAAACCTGTATCCAAACGTTTCAGAGCGAGATGTGAAAAAATTAGCTTTGCAAACACATTGGTACACAAAATTAAATTAAGAGCGGCTTGCGTTCCTAATGCCGTTAGCAATAGAGCGAAAAATAGATCTCACCGAATGGATGATAAACTTTTAACTTTTAAAACAAAATACAATTTGTCCCCAAAATGTACAATTCGCCAAATTCCCCGGAGCTTCGCCCAATCATGCAATGTTGGGCAATAACACTGATCGACAAAGGCTGATATTCTTGTATTGCATTATGTGTTTCTAAGGAGTTTCGACATGGGAAATTCAAATACGAAATCAGAGTTTTGCTATCAGGCATAGTTTTTTAGTTATTTGAAAATAAGTTTTGTTTTCTATTTTTAATTTGTATGGAGGCGATTGCTCAAAAAATTATGTAGAAATAGGTGGCAACATTAGCAACATGCTTGTTGAATGAAAATATATGCCAACTATGTTCGCTGACTGCTGCTGGAATATTGTACAAGACCTCAAGGATGTTCAGCATAAAATAAATAATAACACTGTTAACTAATGGGAAAAAATAAACTAGGATTAAAACAACACTGTCCAATCAGTTTCGACACTTTGCGATTGGAAATAAAATTGGATGGTTCTTCCGAAAGTCTGCGAAATTACAACGCAGATTTTGCATGAATATGTAAAGCGATTTATTCAATCCGGGTTATTATTGGACAAAAGAACTCCAAAGAAATATTTCTTTTAATAAATGTGTATTTCCTGCGGAAGGACGGACGATTTCATAGTAAATAATTGATATATTTTTTACTTTTTTTTTTGTAGTCATATCATGAATTTGTTGAACTTTAGCAAAACAAACTATATATATCGTTGGAAAGTCTCTTTTTTCCAAATCCGCTGAAAAACTTGAAATCGGTTCATATTTATCAGCGCAAATGGCTTATTAGCGCGTAAAAGTTCGAAAAACCGGTTTTTTGTAGTGCTCAGCAGCACCTACCAGCACAATAGTATAATTTTCCAGGTATTGATTTTTTTGTCGCTCTGTGTTATTCATAGAAAAATGTGTGTGTCCTCAACGCACATTTAGATTGAAGTAGCATAGAAGGTAAAAGTATTTTATATGTGAAGTAAGTTGTTTATAAAACCCTAACATGTCTTCTTTGTTTTACAAAAAATATTATTTTGATCACACAAGAAATTTCGTTAATTTTTACAAATTTTCGTAGACACTTCACTTGCTGTGGAAAATTGTGTGTGTCCGTAACGCACTTTGTATTAGTCATAATTTTGAATACAACATTTTAAGTACTGTCCAAAATCTACATTTTTTAATATGAACATATTCTTCAAAATATTTCAACTTTTCGAGAAAACTGCAAAGTAAAAAAAAAACGTGCATCCGCAACTCCAGGAAATACTCATATGTATGTAAAATCGATTACTGCAAAAATAGTAGTGTACATACACTTTTTTAAGCTTCCGTTGTTTGAATTTTGAAAATTAAGAAACTTATTCCAGTATACAGAAAGTTGCTATAATAAAATATTTTTCTTGAATGTAAAGTTAAAGTAAACTAAGTTTAAAAAGTCTAGTAATTTCAACTGCCGACAGGCATTTAATATATTTTTTTTTTGCGGTATTTGGTAACAATGTTGCAGATTAACTTATACACTTAACGTTTTGCTTTAGAAAGGAACGTTAAAACGTTACTGTCGAAACAATACAAATTCTTTGGCAACTTTTCATTTTGGTCAAATTAGTTGACAAGTACTGACATCTCAGCTATTGCGTGATACATTAGGGTGGTTACAAGAAATCAATTTTGGATTTTCCATCGGGGCAACCTCCTAATATGTGCCAATAGGATAGAAAATGCGATTGACAAAGTTTCAGCCCAATCGGATAACGTTAACACGTGTCTCATTGAGCATAAACTAAGGAAAAACAGCGATTTTTCACTAAAATTCGTATTTCTTTGTCTTTAAACCGAAACCATTCATTCTAGGAACCTGAGTCGAGTCTTGTTTTATAGGAAATTTTATTCTTATTAATTTTGATCTTGATAGTTTTGTTCCTTAACCAATAGATAAAGAAATATTTAGCATTTATCAGACGACGTCGTACTGGTCACCTTAAAAGCATAAATTTATGTTTTAAATGATTACATTGTAAATAAAAGAATGAAAACCCTCTATTCACACGTTTTGTACCTATGGATAATACATAATGGAGTTTAGTAAATTTACCACAAACGCTTAAACTGACCAACATGCGGCAATAAATACTCACCACTGTGTTGGATTATTTTTTCCGTTAAAGTACAGACAAATAATTATGACTCGGGGATTCCCATTGTTTATATTAACAATTCCTACATCACATACATCATATTTCATTCAGTACGAGTGTCTCAATGCGAGTTGTCATATAAAGGAACAAGCGCTTTTAGCTGTGTTTTTCGATTACATTTTTTTAAATTCTCTTGTCCACTTTATCAATGAGTATGATGTCAAGGCAGAGAGATAAACTTTTTTTAATTGGTAACATGTCTCATCAAATAACTGGCAGTAAATTACCATCAAATTGCCAAGTCTTACGTAGTTTATTTTATAATATGCGCTAAGTTAAATTAAACAAAGGAGAAGCTGCTAGACTTACAATAAAGGAGGTTTTGGTGTTTTGGGAGAAAGCAAAGATACCAACCAAAGAAATTAAGCATTGTGTCTCAAAGCTAGAAAAACTGTATGATAAATTGAGAAAACTTCAAAAAAACTCTTCGAGATCAGCAAGCGCTACTCAAAATAAAAAAGAAGAAGATTTCAAGTTGACATTTGACGACCTATTTGATGTTGCTCATCAAGATGCACTTGCCAAGACAGCTGAAGAAGACAGAGAGTTTTTGTTACTACAGAGGGAAAAAGGGCGCCCTGGATGCATGGGAGGAGTCGACATGAAATTTGTTAGAACAGAAAAACGAAAGAAATTGAGGAAAGAAGCTGAGATGGCAAGATTTGAAAAATCAAAAAAATATATAGGTGAGTTCGTATTTTTCATAAACTTTTCATTTATATATTAATGTTATTAACTGACACATATATTTAACTTTCAGAAGGTGAAAAAGATGTAGAGCTGGAGTCTACACGAAGCATTATCAGCATTTCAGATGAAGAGGAGCCGATGCAAGAAGATGCAAACTCTGAATATAATTTTTCACACCGAGAGGAAGCAGAACCAGAAATAAAAAAGGGGAGGTACTGTCGAGGCTCAGAAGAGCTTATAACTGAAAAATTGTCTGTATTGTTAGATAGATGTAGTATTTCTGATAGAGATGCGGTGCGCATTATTTCAGCTACAGCAGAAGCATTGGGCCATGACCCACAGAATTTAATTGTTAGCAAATCTGCCATAAGGCTCCGCAGACAACAATTTCGCCAACAAAGAACTAATCTCATCAAGAGTAGATTCAGAAATTCCGATCTGGAGGGTGCTGTTGTGCACTGGGATGGAAAGCTGCTTCCGGATATATTGAGTAAAAGAAATGTGGAGAGGTTAGCCATTTTAATTACTTGTGGCAATGAAGAACAGTTGATAGGAGTTCCAGTCCTTGAAAATAGTACGGGGATTACTCAGGCAAAAGCTGTATTCTCAGCAGTTGAGCAGTGGGGAGCAGCTGAAAAAATTCAGGCAATGTGTTTTGATACCACGGCAGTAAATACTGGTCGCCATAAGGGAACCTGCGTTGTACTAGAGCAGTTTTTGGGAAAAAATCTTCTTTATTTAGCTTGTCGTCACCATATTTTGGAAATTGTTTTAAAGGAAGTTTTTAACTGCAAAATGGGTACATCCACTGGACCTCAACCAGATATTTTTCGTAAATTCCAGAGCGAGTGGCCTAAAATAGACAAAAAGATATACAAAACAGCTAAAGAAGATGCAAATTTTAGAGACAAAATTAGTAATGCAGACCAAATATCAAATTTCCTTTTTGAACAATTAAAAAATCAACAGCCCAGAGACGATTATAAAGAATTCATCCAACTTTGCCTCATATGCTTAGGTCGTCTGCCACCGGAAAATACTACGTTCAGAGTACCTGGAGCTATTCACCACGCCAGATGGATGGCAAAGGCTATTTATTGTCTCAAAATATATATTTTCGAGGAACAATTTTCGTTGTCTGTTTCAGAGAGTATGGGTATTAAAGATATATGCTTATTTATAATCAATATTTATATAAATGCATGGTTTACCGCTCACAACCCCACCATGGCCCCAAACCAAGACCTAAAATTAGTAAAATCCTTAGTTCAATACAGGAGTATTAATAAAGAAATTGCGGACAAGGCATTGTCTAAAATAGTCAACCATCTCTGGTATCTTAATTCGGAGCAAATTGCTTTTTCATTTTTCGATGATACTTTGGAAAAAAATATCAAAATAAGAATGGTTAAACAATTAAAGTCCAACGTTGAAAACGATGAAGTCAATTCTGAAGACAGAGATGTTAAAGCAAAACTTAGTTTTCAAGAAGTTGATAATATATTGGATAAAGAAATTGATTACTTTGTTTCTTCTCGCACTCTAAATTTTTTCAAGAGATTTGAAATTAATATCGATTTTTTAAATACTGATCCCGATGAATGGTGTAAAAATCAACATTATTTACGAGCCAAAAAAATTGTGAAAGGCCTTAAAGTAGTAAATGACACAGCTGAGAGAGGGGTAAAATTAATCCAAGACTACAATTCAGCCTTGACAAAAGACGAAGAACAACGACAGTGTCTTTTACAAGTTGTATCTGAATGTAGGCATCTTTTTCCAGACTCTTCAAAAGTTACCTTGTCCAAGCCATTACCACCTTAATTTGTGATTTTAAATAATTATAATGTTACAAAAAAAAAACTTTTGTTACGATACACATGTTTGTATGTATATTATTTATGTAGTAACAAAAATATTTTCATTTACATTTTTATTTATTTTATTTTACAACATAGGATAAAAATTCGTTAAAAGTGTTTTGAACACTATTCTGCGATTATTGAGATATCCACTACGATCTGATAAATGCTAAATAGTGTGAAAAAGAAAACAGTTTCAGCAAAAATATTACTGAGATCAAAATTAATAACAATAAAATTTCCTATAAAATAAGACTCGAGTCAGGTTCTTAGAATGAATGGCTTCGGTTATAAGGACAAAGAAATACAAATTTTAGTGAAAAATCGCTGTTTTTCCTTAGTTTATGCTCAATGAGACACGTGTTAACGTTATCCGATTGGGCTGAAACTTTGTCAATCGCATTTTCTATCCTATTGGCACAAATTAGGGGGGTGCCCCAAAAGATAGCCCCTAAAAAAAATTTACCATACACCTTGTAACCACCCTAGTGATACATAATATTGAGCTTATTCCTCATGTGCCACTTTAGTGTCCTTGCAATCGTCCTATTGCGGCTTGAAGTCATTCTGATATTCTTGTGTTATGCTTAGCTATGTGTTGGTTGTGTGTTTTGGATGGGATCCCAACCCCATCTGAACATAAACCACACACATCTTGATGTTTTGCATGCGAATTAGACAAGAGCGACAATAAACAAAATGAAAAGCAAAAATTGTCTATTTGCTGTTGTTATTGGACGTTTCTTCAGTCAAGAATTCCAATGTTGTCACTTTTCGTTCAGAGACGAGAACCATACGGTCACAGAAATAAAATCGAATTTGACATGAAATGGAAATGAGGCAGCACCAGCAAAGCCGCATCAACGGACTTGTTGTTCTTCGAACAGGATGGGATGGGTTCATGTCATACGTAGAACATTCAAGTTATTTATATTGTTGAATAATATTTAAATTCGGAAAATTCTTGAGTACTTAAATCAGTAGATTAAATCGAACAATCAAATCTGGTGAAAGAGGTATTGACTGGCCATACCCTTTTGTCTGTACTAAGCCACTCACGGAGATTCTCTGATTTGGAGTCAAGCAAAATTGCAAGAAATCAAGAACAAAACTTTCACTTGAACAATTCTAATAAACAACCAATATGCAACATGCTTTTATGCATATACAGCTAATAAAAAATTTTAAGACATTGGTTGGTTTAGTGCTTGTAATGACAGAAAATTCAACAATTTCAAAAAACCTATAGAACGCATATTGTCCCTACAATATTTGTTTGTGAGATACCATCAGTCACAAAATGTGTCATTGGCCACAGATGTACATTGTTTAATAATTAGGTCGACAGTTTCTTCTCCTTCCTGTGCATGGTTGTAACTTTTTTTTTTCATTTCGGCTTATTCCTTATATACAGACATCAAAAACACAACTCCCATACAAATTTATTTGATCACAAATTGCTAAGTGTCGACATCACTTCAATTCGTCACATTAAGAACTGCCACTCTGCATTTACTATCGACTGATTTATATCAATTTGTTGCAATGAATTTCTGTCCATTCCACACCACCACAAATCGGTTAGACACGTCCGGAGAAAAGTTGAAGGAGTGACATTTGACAACGAAACATGATACCGGACAGGACAACTAATTGACAGATATACCCTGGCAACATTGTAAATAATTCTAATTCAATGCAACCAACCAACGATCACTTTTCGATGGCAAACACCGCCGTCGAATCCGTGTGCAACCTACAACCAAAACGTGCTTTGATCATTTGATTGCATCAGTTGAGGTATATGCAACCACTGGTGTGCTGTTGACGGTATTAGTGCCGGCACCGTTGAGGAAGACCAAAAGGCCAACATTATTATCGTCACATGTCGCTCACTAATTGATTTTTCTTGTCGCCTGTTGCAAAAGTAGAATTTTTCTCTCTCTCTTGAGTGTGCCGCGTATCGATACTGCTTCAGATCTTTTGAGAAGTAAAGCACTTGCCCCATGCCGCAGCAGCGGCGACAGCATCGACAAGTACATGAAACCGAACATAAGATTAAGGAGGGTCCACGTATCAGCAGCTCTAAAGCACGACCAACACTGTGGTACGAGTATGATGTAAAGACACGGAGTTGCTGCAATGAATTCGCTCGAACATTGTGTTAGGTGTTGCAAACAATTGTTGCAAAGCTTCGTATAATTCATTGGACAATTTGCAGTGAATGATTACAATGTGAATAAGGAAATCGGAAAGCTGAACGAACCACCGACAATTTCAACTAATTTGCCACCAAGCATCTGCAGCACACATTCAGGCAATGATTCACGATGCGGTTGTAGTGTTAATCATGGGGGAATAGATAGAGGGGAATAGTTCTCACTCACATGACATGACGGGTGACAGGCAACATCAGTGTTTTACGCCAGTACTGCCAAGTTTGTGTCAAAAAATGTGCACTTATAAATTGTTGTTGCCGGTACGAGAAAAGTCATCATCGTGATCGGCCACAAGAGTCCATAAAATATTGGCATTGCAGACCAAACTAACAAGACGATCGATTTTAAAATTTATTGTGGGATAATGTTGTCTGCAGATAGTTTGCATTACATCGGCAGAGTTAAATTTGCCGTTTGTTGTTTAATGTATGACAGTTTCTCACTTTATTTTTTTCGATAGACTCCCCAAATCTACGGGTGTTCTGTAAAGAACACACCTTGTTCAGTACCTTTTGGTAAGACTTGCCATGTTGAAACGCACAAGGTGTGTTTGGTACCCTATGTATTGATTTTCGTGTGACAAGTTTAAAATACAAAATATGGACTTCGTTATTGCACACAAACTTTAAATAGGAAAAAACTATTGAATATTATTCTCTTCTATTCTAAACAGAAATCATAGGTCATACTTTAACGAAAACAAAACTAAAGCTTTGTGGCTATTTCGTTGTCTTAATATAATATAAGTCTTACATAACCGGATATGAGTTTTATGTAATGGATTTTTTTTTTGATATCTTAATTTATTGTTTGGGTCATAACTAGTGATTTTGATTTCCCAACATTTTTCATTTCCAGGAAAATCGGGATACTTTTTACATTTTCCCGGCATACCGGGAAATAAATAAAATTGTCAATATTTATTTAACAAAAAAACAACACACTTTTTTAAAATCTAATTTTTATCGGTCTTTCAAGGACATATTGATGTTAAAAAAAGCTTATTTTTTATCATTTATGCATCCGACGTTTCGCTGGTATTCTTTCCATCATCTTCAGGAATGATTTTTGTTAGATGTATAATCTTTGTCAATTTTCTTTACATATTTGTCAAGTTTTTGTAATTTTATGACACCACTACAGCACAACATAAAACTCTGAACATCAATTAAGTGCAAAAACATTTGAAAAAACCTGGATTTTTTAAATATATCTGACCTGGACTGTGAAAAGGGAGCTTACGTGCAGCAACAAAGTATCGAGAAAATAGATGTTAAAGTTAACAAGTTAATATTAGTATTTCTTCACGCTTTAATGGCTTAAACTTCTTACTCGGGGGTAAGTTTTTCAAAATTCAGAATGGCGGATCCAATATGGCTGACAAGAAAACTAAAAATTATCGGATGTGCATAAACTGGCTTCTCGGAGGTTTTCGGGTCTCTGATAACGAATCTAATATCAAAAATTCAAATAGCGAATCTAATATGGCTGACAGTTTTACGCAAATCTGATAAGTTTTTAATTATTTTTGTGCGCCATTTTGGATCCACCATTTTGAATTTTATAAAACTAACACCGGATTTGTAGTCAGCCACCCCAAAAACTTTATCTTCAATTTAAGCATATTTTTGAAAAGTTATGACTTTTTGGTGTGTACCACATGATGGAGCATCTCGAAGGGGGAAAAGCCACCCAATAAAATAACGCCCAAACGAGAAATGAAATATTCCCCAAATTTTATTCGTACATTTTTGGGTGTTATCTTATATATAACTAGTACAGAAATTTCAGTCAGTTAAACTGATTGATAAATACCATCACCCAATATAAGATATTGTTTAAGTCTTGAGTTATTGAAATTAACCGATTTGTAATTAAAACCAGTTAGAAAGTTTCAGTCGGGCAACCCAACTTGCATTTACCCTTACCCTCAGTAAAACAAATAATTTCCTATTATATTGATATTATTACTCGATCTCTAAAGTGGGCGGAGTGGTACATTTGTATGGGAGGTACGAGAAGGGGTGTGGTTAGGCTCCAGATTTATTCTCCATAACTTTCTGTTATAGCTTTACTAAATACCATAGCTCGCAAATGACAGTTGATCGTTTTTTCTAATATGCTCTGCTTCGTAACATAACCGAAAAGATTGTGCAGTCACTATCTCTCTCTAAGCGGCTCTCTTTTTTTTGTTTCGAATCGGTTTTCGCTCAAGCGCTTTGCATTGACTCATTCGTGTGACGCTCTCAAATGAGTGTCGCGTAAAGAGTAATACTATTTTCGTTCACACAAAGACTCTCACCAAAAGACTGTTTGACTAAAAAACTCAACATAAATGATCTTTGCCTTCGTGTGCATGTAAATACATACATATAAATGTACATGAGCATGAAAATAATAGAAAAAGACAATGCAATCGGATATTAAATAAAAATGTGAAAAAAATGTTTTATTTTTTAAGGAACAATATTTATTTTTATTTTGTTTTTAATAATATTTTTTTTTTTAAATGGAGTTTAGCAATTAATATGTATAATGCAAACAAAAAGAATGCAACAATCCCGTGTTTACCCATACATACTCAAAAGACAATTTGCTTCATTTAACTCAAGCAAACGATCAGTGATTGACTTGAGCGAAACGAAAACAGAAATAACTGTCTTGCTCAGAGCGCGAGCAAGCTAAGTCAGACGCAACAAAATCAGTTTCTGTCTGAGTCTTTTTTATTGTGTCAGTGAAAGACACTTATTTGCAGACAACGAAAAAGTGTCAACAGTTATTTTCGAGCTATGCAAAATACAGAATTTGGGCACGATTGCGTTGGGTGTACTGATATTATTACTACATCCCTAAAGTGGGCGGAAAGGTACATTTGTATGGGAGGTACCATAAGGGGCGTGTCTAGACATCCAATTTTTGCTCCAAAACTTTGTCCTGTTATAATATAACAAAATACAGAATTTGGGCACCATCGTGTCTAGTGTATTGATATTATTACCCTATTTCTAAAGTGGGCGGAGTGGTACATTGGTATGGGAGGTACCAGAAGGGGCGTGTCTAGACTTCCAGATTTTTTCTCCAAAACTTTATCCTGCTTAAACTTTACCAAATACAGAATTTGGGCGTTAGGTCTTTTAATAATATTAATCGATTTCCAAAGTGGGCGGTACCAGATGTGTATGGGAGGTACCAGATGGGGCGTGAATAGACTTCCAATTTTAATTTATTGATATTATTTCTCCATCTCTATAGTGGGCGGAAAGGTAGAATTGTATGGGAGGTACCAGAAGGGGCGTGGCTAGGCTTTCAAAATTTTTTCCAAAACTTTATCCTGTTATAGCTTTACTAAATACAGAATTTGGGGACGATCCCGTAGGGTGTATTGATATTATTACTCGATTTCTAAAGTGGGCGGAATGATGTATTTGTATGGGAGGCACCAGAAGGGGCGGGGCCATGACAGACAGACAGACAGACAGACAGACAGACAGACTGTCAGACAGACAGACAGACAGACAGACAGACAGACAGACAGACAGACAGACAGACAGACAGACAGACAGACAGACAGACAGACAGACAGACAGACAGACAGACAGACAGACAGACAGACAGACAGACAGACAGACAGACAGACAGACAGACAGACAGACAGACAGACAGACAGACAGACAGACAGACAGACAGACAGACAGACAGACAGACAGACAGACAGACAGACAGACAGACAGACAGACAGACAGACAGACAGACAGACAGACAGACAGACAGACAGACAGACAGACAGACAGACAGACAGACAGACAGACAGACAGACAGACAGACAGACAGACAGACAGACAGACAGACAGACAGACAGACAGACAGACAGACAGACAGACAGACAGACAGACAGACAGACAGACAGACAGACAGACAGACAGACAGACAGACAGACAGACAGACAGACAGACAGACAGACAGACAGACAGACAGACAGACAGACAGACAGACAGACAGACAGACAGACAGACAGACAGACAGACAGACAGACAGACAGACAGACAGACAGACAGACAGACAGACAGACAGACAGACAGACAGACAGACAGACAGACAGACAGACAGACAGACAGACAGACAGACAGACAGACAGACAGACAGACAGACAGACAGACAGACAGACAGACAGACAGACAGACAGACAGACAGACAGACAGACAGACAGACAGACAGACAGACAGACAGACAGACAGACAGACAGACAGACAGACAGACAGACAGACAGACAGACAGACAGACAGACAGACAGACAGACAGACAGACAGACAGACAGACAGACAGACAGACAGACAGACAGACAGACAGACAGACAGACAGACAGACAGACAGACAGACAGACAGACAGACAGACAGACAGACAGACAGACAGACAGACAGACAGACAGACAGACAGACAGACAGACAGACAGACAGACAGACAGACAGACAGACAGACAGACAGACAGACAGACAGACAGACAGACAGACAGACAGACAGACAGACAGACAGACAGACAGACAGACAGACAGACAGACAGACAGACAGACAGACAGACAGACAGACAGACAGACAGACAGACAGACAGACAGACAGACAGACAGACAGACAGACAGACAGACAGCAACAAAGTAACAGACAGACAGACAGACAGACAGACAGACAGACAGACAGACAGACAGACAGACAGACAGACAGACAGACAGACAGACAGACAGACAGACAGACAGACAGCAACAAAGTAACAGACAGACAGACAGACAGACAGACAGACAGACAGACAGACAGACAGAAATTTTGTGTGCAATTGTTACGAATGATTTTGCGAATGGAAAAATAAAAAAAAATTGTTGGAAAAATCGGAAAATTCCGGAAAAATTCAAAAACTTTGAATTTGTTTTTTCGACGAAATTCTGCATTTTATAATATGATTTAATAAATTTGGACGATGGAACTGTGAAAAATTTCGGATAATTATTCCAAAATGACTTTTCGAATGGAAAAATTTTTGGTGGAAAACTCGGAAAATTTCGGAAAAACTTGGATTTTTTGTACAAAATTTTGCATTGTATCGCTTGATTTGATAAAAATCGATAATTAAATATTTGTTTAAAATTTTGTGTGCAATTGTTCCGTAGTGGCTTTACGAATGGAATATAAAATATAAAATTTTTCTCGAAATATTACGGAAAAATGCCAACAAATTCAATTTTTTGTAGACGAAATTTTGAATTTTATCGTATGATTGATAATTTTGGTGATTGTTGGGAAGAATGTGGAATCACGCGATATTGTTCTCAAGCGTCGGGATGGTAGACAACTGAGGCATGACTCATCGGTCATATGATGCACTTCAATACCCGTTGATGTTCTGTCGTGGAGAGGATGGCTATTACCTCAATTGAAAAATGGTCAATAGAACAAAAAGTTTGTTTACAAGTCATCACTTCTTTTTTCATTCACCATTTAAGTTCGAATTTCGATCTTGAAATTAACTTCTGATCGAAGACATGTACGTGCTCATGTGCGGCAGTCTACTGTCGAATTTGGAATACCAGCGTCAAATCGTTCGATGCATTCAATCGGGAATTGCAACGAGATGAGCTGACTGAAAGAGTCCGAAAAAATGTGCCGCCGAGCAAACGAACGTGTACGATTCGCTGATGGAGGTGGTTGACGATGGAACGGGAGGCATTTACTTTCTCGATGCTCCTCCAGGCAACATTTGGTCAAGATCGCAAATTCCGTTAACTGTTGCATACGCTGGTATTTCTGCCACATTGCTGAAATGCGGTCGACCTGCACTTTCCGCTTTGAAGCTGCTGATGAATCTTCTCACGGTTGACAAGCCAACGTGCAGAAAAATTGTTGCGAGAATGCAAAATCATGATTTGGGATGAATGCACGATGGCACATAAACGAGTTTTGGAGGCAGTTGACCGAACGATTAAGGATTTACGAGGTGATTCGAGATGACATGGTGTGGCTATGGTATTTTCGTTAAACGATTCCCGTCATCCCATAATCTACTGCTGCTTATGAAATTAACGCATGCCTAAAACTGTATTACTGAATTTTCAAGACAGCTACTGCCACTTGGTAATGGCCAAATTCATGTTGATGTTTCAACTGGATTGATGACGTTCCCGGCAAATTTTTTCGAGTTTACATCGTCAAAGGGAAACTCATCACCAAAGTTTTCCCCGGCATAGCAAAAAGTTATAAAAATCTAGATTTGATAAGTGAACGGGTCATACTAGCAGTGAAGAATAAGGTCGTCGATAGCTTGAATGTTATTATTCAAAGTCGAATCGATGGATAACTGCATCCAAACAAATTCATTGACAGTGTGACCAACAAGAATGAGGTGACCAACTATCCGACAGAATTTATTAATTTTTTAGATGTGTCAGAAACTCCGCCGCATAATTTACATAAGCATGTTGCGGAATGTGAATCATATTTAATTGTGCAACGGTATGCGATTGTCGGTCAAGAAACTACACATAAATTTGATTAAAGCAACGTTCATCAGGGGCAAATTGAAAGGAGAGGAGATTCTTATCCAGATTCTTATCCCACGAATTCCTGTTATTCTAACCGATCTTCCCTTCCAAATTCAAGCGAATTCAACTCCCCATTCTATTGGCTTTTGCGTTGACAATCAATATGTTAAGTCGCAAAACCTATCAATGAAAGTTTGTGGGATCAATCTCGAATTTCCCAGCTTTTCACAAGAACAGCCGTACGTTGTCTGTTCGCGTATTGGCAAACCGTTTTCATTGTTTGTTTTTACGCCGGAAAAAAAATTGAAAAACATTGTTAATCAGATCGCTCTGCACCGCTCTTCACCAATTTCGATTAAATTTAAATAAATCACATTTAAACTTGAACTAACTGTGTTTTACTATACCCCTGGAGCTTATATGAATTCGTTACCTTAGGAAGTTGTACGGCAGAACAACGTATGCCGGGTCAGCTAGTTTCATATAAAAGCTATAGTTGTCAATGTTCACGCAGCGTCTCAAACGAGAAAACTCTTTGTTCGTTGAAACAAATAACTTAGCTGTGTAGTCATTAATGGCTCCACGAAAAGCCCCCCCAATGAAATAACGCCCGGGAAATAACCCTCAATGAAATAAACCCCAAAAAATTGGAAATAACACCCAAAAACAGTGAATGAAATAACATCAAAAAATAAATGAAATTAACCCCAAAAAGAAAACGAAACAACCCCCAATATTTGGGAATTATTTCATATGAAATAACACCCAATAATGAAAATGAAATAACCTCCAATGAAATAAACCCCATCAGTAACAAAAATGAAATTATGCCCAAAATTCATAAAAGAGTCAGTTTCACCAAGGATTTCATGAAGTCAATATAGACCAACAGCAAAATCGCAAAATTATTGAAATGAATCGTGCGGATCGTAGATCGTAGTAGCCCTGCTCTATTTTTGCAGTTCGGAAGACAATTTGCCTTTTACGTTTGGCCTTTACACAACCACCTCCACTGTTCCCAAGCAAATCAAACTCTCTGCTTTTATTGAGTTCTTCTGAAGAACTCTTACAAATTTAAAAAAAAAATCCATTTGAAAACCCCTAATGAGGAATGAAATAATTCCCAAAGAAATATGAAAAACGGCCCAAAAAATTGGGAGTTATTTCATATGAAATAACTAACACCCCAAAATGTATGAAACAAATTTTGGCAATATTTCATTTCTCGTTTGGGCGTTATTTCATTGGGGGGCTTTTCGTGGAGACGAAGAGTACATATCATTTGATAATACCCAAAATTGTAACACATAGAAGGAGTAACTTTAGACCCTATATTTCTTTGAACCAAATTCGATTCATGACTTTTTAAGTTGTTTGAGCCATGTCCGTCTGTCTGTCCGGTTGGTACGCACGATAACTTTCGAAAGACGTAACCGATAGTTTTTAAACTTTGCACGGGTTAATATTTCCCCAAAACTACTTACTTATTGGAAATGGGCCACGCTCCTTCTGGTACCACCCATACAATGTACAATGTTCCATTCCGCTCACGTTATCGTGCCCAAATTCTGTATTTAGTAAAACACCCATTCTGGTACCTCCCATACAAATATACTTTTACGACCACTTTAAAAATCGAGTATTAATAGCAATACACCCAACGTGATCGCGCTCAAATTCTGTATTTACTTTCTTAATTTCCCTTTACACCCCATGAATGAGGTATGGGATAGCTTCTCGCGTTGTTGTTGTGACTAACGGCACCTACTTGTTTATCGACGAATGCGAACGTCACTGTTTGAGAAGCTCTTACTAGACTTGCTGATTGACTCGACACTAATACTGCGAAGTTGCTGTCGACAACATTCGAGAGGAGCCGATAATAAAAGAACATTTTTCTTTTTTAAGATGACTGGAGCCAGGAGTTTAACCCGTGATCTCCCGCATGGTAATCGCGTGTTCTAACCACTATGCCACGGCAGGTTCCTGTAGTTAGTAGATATATAGTAGATATATTCGGATATAGTTTCTGAGAAATCATTGGAAGTCTAGCCACGCGCCTTCTGGTTCCTCCCATACAACTGTTCAACGCGATTGTGCCCAAATTCTGTATTTTGTTAAGCATATTTTATGTTTTTACTAAGGGTGAGGGTATATGTAAGTCGGTTTACCCGACTGAAACTTTCTCACTTGTTTTAATTTTATTATTATTTAAAATTATACAGAGTTAAACAAACAAACACGGATCCGTTTCAGAAACGTATCCGTATGTCACACTCGGCTCTTCACGAGGCACCCCCAAGGCCACCTGGCCATAGTCGGACCCACTTAAACGTATATAAAACATGTCACTATTACCGTGTTCTGAGACAAACTATTGAACGGAAGAATAATATACTTCAAAATGTCTTTTGTCCCACTAAATCTTTTTTCATTTCCAAATAGGCAGCATTTCCATATGAAAATAATTTTACTTTAAATCAAGGGTCTGAAAACGATACTTTTCTACTAACAAAAATAAATAACTTAGAAGTTGAAAAATATTTCTCAACACATGAGTTCAATATGTTTTCTAACAATGTTTGTTTGATGGAAAAACTATAAAATTGTTATTTTTAACAAAGATAAATAACATTCAAGTAGAATATTTTTATACCATCACCCGTAGGGATGAAGGTATATATCATTTGATACGACCCAAAAGTGTAACACATAGAAGGAGTCACTTTAGACCCTAGGTTTCTTTGAACCAAATTCGATTCATGACTTTTTAAGTCGTTTGAGCCATGTCCGTCTGTCTGTCTGTCTGTCTGTCTGTCTGTCTGTCTGTCGGGTGGCTGTCCGGCTGGTTCGCACGATAACTTTCGAAAGACGCAACCAAATGTTTCGAAATTTTGCACGAGTTATTATTTTCTCAAAACTACTTACGGTATTGCAAATGGGCTACATGGCCCCGCCCCTTCTGGTACCTCCATACAAATACATCATTCCGCCCACTTTAGAAATCGAGTAATAATATCAATACACCCTACGGAATCGTCCCCAAATTCGGTATTTAGTAAAGCTATAACAGGATAAAGTTTTGGAAAAAAATTTGAAAGCCTAGCCACGCCCCTTCTGGTACCTCCCATACAAATCTACCTTTCCGCCCACTATAGAGATGGAGAAATAATATCAATAAATTAAACGTGATCGTACCCAAATTCTATTTTGAGTAAAGCTATAACAAGATAAA
This sequence comes from Muscina levida, assembly GCA_964034835.1. Taxonomy (NCBI): domain Eukaryota; kingdom Metazoa; phylum Arthropoda; class Insecta; order Diptera; family Muscidae; genus Muscina; species Muscina levida. Next base: position 49,759,473 of record OZ035881.1, on the reverse strand, counting down.
GTTTTAGAGAAAAAAAGTTGGAAGTCTATTCACGCCCCATCTGGTACCTCCCATACACATCTGGTACCGCCCACTTTAGAAATCGATTAATATTATTAAAAGACCTAACGCGATCGTGCCCAAATTCTGTATTTGGTAAAGTTTAAGCAGGATAAAGTTTTGGAGAAAAAATCTGGAAGTCTAGACACGCCCCTTCTGGTACCTCCCATACAAATGTACCACTCCGCCCACTTTAGAAATAGAGTAATAATATCAATACACTCGACACGATCGTGCCCAAATTCTGTATTTTGTTATATTATAACAGGACAAAGTTTTGGAGAAAAAATTGGAAGTCTAGACACGCCCCTTATGGTACCTCCCATACAAATGTACCTTTCCGCCCACTTTTGGGATGTAGTAATAATATCAGTACACCCAACGCAATCGTGCGCAAATTCTGTATTTAGTAAAGCTATAACAGGATAAAGTTATGGAGAATAAATCTGGAGCCTAACACACCCCTTCACGTACCTCCCATATAAATGTACCACTCCTCCGCCCAATTTCGAAATCGAGTAATAATATCAATAAAATAGAAAATTATTTGTTTTACTGAGGGTAAGGGTAAATGTAAGTCGGGTTGCCCGACTGAAACTTTCTAACTGGTTTTAATTACAAATCGATTATTTTCAATAACTCAAGACTTAAACAATATATTATATGGGTGATGGTATTTATCAGTCAGTTTAACTGACTGAAATTTCTGTACTGGTTTTCAACTTTAGAGTTAAAAATCTTTTCGAACAATGTTCGTTTCAAATTATAATAAATATACATTTCTATATATATATGAAAAAACTGACGATGGGTTCAATAAAGATGCATCAAGTTGATTATTTCACACTGTTCAGCAAAACTTAAAATAACTGGCCTCTTTTATTGGCGATGGTATAGTATCGATCGTATCTCATTCATTAGATGTAACGGAAAATACATAGCTCTAAAAGTTTTCTGAAATTTTAGATTTTCTTCCAAAATATTTGTTGAAATTCTTAAGATGCTGTGTTACATTTGTATAGTTATGACTTTATCTAAATACAAACATTTTTCTTGCGTTTAATTTGGTCGGGACAATATTTATGATATTTCAGTTTCGGTACGATATTTAAAAGTTCATTATTTTTTTTGTACATGAACGTTCAATATTTTTTTCAACAATGATAATAACTTTATTTGAACAATTGTTCGTTATTTAGTTTTTTCATCGGTTGAAAATTTTTTATTGAACACAAGAGTTCAATATAATTTCGAACATTTGTTGAATTCAAATAGAACAATTGAAAGAAACATTTGATTTTGAACTTGTAAGTTCGTTTTTTATGAGAAAAAAATTAAAAAATTCCGTATTTTGGTATTAATATCGGATGTCTGCTTTAAATATATTTGATAGAACCCTGTATAATAGGTTTCTTGGAATAAAAATCTAATTTAAAAAAGTCGGCAGAACTTGATTTCAAATTTGTTATAGCGTATCATTTATTGAAGTGATACTATTTATAGTTTTTTTCGTAGTCTTCAGAAGTGTCAAATGACCAAGTTTTTATTTACAATATTAAACTTTAATAAGGATATATTAATAAAGGTAAAAGATATTGCTTGTTGTGTTTTGTTTTCTTTGCATAGTAGTAATCTTTGTTATCGGCCTAAAAGGCTGAAGAACAAGGCTTTGATTGTTTCAACAGCACCAAAGTGGTCAACTCAGACACCTTGTAGCACCAACTGCATTGGCACAGGGTTAATATTCTAAAAGTTTGACTTCTCCTTTAAAAATATCTAGTACATACTACTTTTAAAGTTGTGATATTATTACCAAGTATTATTAATCAACCAATGTCACTGAATGACAAGGCTTGTCGGGTTGTTGTAAATTAACACGCTTTCTATTTGTAGATTCACAACAAACGGCACTTACTTGTTTATCGACGAACGCAAACGTCACCGCTTGAAAAGCTTTATACTAGACATACCAAAATGACTCGGCACTTATACTGCGAAGTTGCTGTCGACAACATCGAGAGGGCCGGCAGTGAAAGAAAAATGTAGATGTCTGGAGCCAGGAGTCGAACCTGGGATTTTCCGCATGGCAGTCGCGTGTTCTAACCACTTTGCCACGGTCACATTAATAATGATAAAATCAAAAGATAAATATTCAGAAATTAAATATAATAAATAAAATTTGGGGAATGGACTTTGCCCAGAGGCTGAAAACTACTGATTGTCACTCACTTGGGAGTGACCAGAAGCGATTCCTTTGTGGCACTGTCCAAGCAGCTAACTACTTCCGGTCCTAGACCAAGTATTCCCTGGGCAATGACTTCAAAGCAACCGCTTAGAAGTTAGCTAGAGTTAGAAGGCGAAACGTTGAGTAACCTAATCGGCATGCTACCACCGATGCGTCTTAGGAAGTAGGTAACAAAAGTTACTGAAGCTCAACACAGGCTCTCCTAGTGGCCTTGGCAGCCCCAAGAAACTAGGATCGGGAGCGGTGGCCTAATAAGCCACTCTCCTTAAACAAAATTTATTATGAAAACACGAAGAAAAGAAAAAACAAGAACCCCCCCAAATGTTGACGACCCCCGCAAACGATATAAGGACCATGATTTAAGGATATGCACCTGGAATGTCCGAACTCTATACAGAGATGGTGCCTCTATCCAACTGGCGGATGTCCTCGACAAATACAAGGCTGACATCACCGCCATACAGGAAATGAGATGGACGGGACAGGGATGCACACGACGAAAGAACTGTGACATCTTCTACAGCTGCCATGCAGAAAGACACGAATTTGGATGTGGTTTCATAGTCGGCAAGAGACTTCGACACCTGATCTCGCGGTTTAACCCTGTAAGTGACCGAATAGCCACCATTCGCATCCGGGCGAAATATTTTTACATCACGCTGATTTGTGTACACGCCCCGACGGAAGATAAAGACGATGAGATTAAAGATGCATTTTACGAGCGCCTAGAGGAAACATACGACCGCTGCCCTGGCCACGACATTAAATTTGTTCTAGGAGACTTTAATGCAAAAATAGGAAGGGAAGATGTTCTTGGTCCATCGATCGGCAAATTCAGCCTGCATACCGACACGTCAGACAACGGGTTTAGGCTGGTTAGCTTCGCAGCGGGAAGGAACATGGTAGTGAGTGGAACCAGATTCCAGCACAAAGATATCCACAAGGCAACTTGGCTATCCCCCGATCAAAACACCAAAAATCAAATTGATCATGTAGTAATCGATGGCAGACATGCATCTAGTGTCATGGACGTGCGTGTGATTCGTGGTGCTAATATTGGCTCGGATCATTACCTGGTTGCAGCCAAGGTGCGCACAAGATTGAGCAGAGCGAAAAACGCACGTAACCAAACACAAAGAAAGCTGGACATCGCGAAGCTGCAAACCCCAGAGATAGCTACTGCCTACTCCAACCAGCTCTCCCAACTTTTACGACACAACGCCTCTACTTCTGACGTTCCCGATACACAGTGGCAGCATATTGCGCATTCCATGGCAACCGCCGCAACAACCGTGCTAGGATATGAAAAGCGGAGCTCAGACGAATCCTGGTACGATGAAGAATGTCGCATAGCGTCTGAGGAACTGGATGCTGCTTATAGGGCAACGCTACAGCCAATTGCAACCCGTGCTGTTAGGGAACGGCATAAGGAGAAAGCTAAACGGGCGAGACAGCTATTTAGGCGAAAAAAAACGTCAGATGAAGGAACGGGAGAACGAGGATATAGAGCGATACAGGGATAGAGGTGAGGCCCGAAAATTTTACCAGAAAATAAGAACAAATGGATACGGTAATGGCCTCCCCACCTGTAAGGACAGTGATGGAAATCTGGTCACGGATACGCAGAGTGTGCTGCACATATGGAGAGAACACTTCCAGCAACTGCTGGTTCCAGAAGGCAGCGCACGTGAAGTTATCACGCCAATTGTCGACGACGGCTTAGATTGCCCACCACCAAGTCAAGCCGAGGTAAGAAGAGCAATATCGCGGCTGAAAAACAACAAAGCAGCCGGTGCCGACGGTCTGCCCGCAGAGCTCTTCAAGTCCGGTGGCGAGGAGCTGATAACGAGCATGCACCAGCTCCTGCGCACGGTTTGGCTTAAAGAGTGCATGCTCGACGATTGGAATGTAAGCGTATTATGTCCTGTGCTGAAAAAAGGTGATCCAAGTGTGTGCTCCAACTACCGCGGGATCAGCCTTCTACCCATCGCATATAAGGTCCTGTCGAGTGTGCTATGTGAAAGACTAAAGCCAGTGTTATCCAACCTGATCGGGCAGTATCAGTGTGGCTTTAGACCCGGAAAATCAACAACTGACCAGATTTTCACACTTCGGCAAATTCTGGAAAAGACCCAAGAGAAACAGATCGACACGTACCATCTTTTTGTCGACTATAAAGCTGCCTTCGACAGCCCGATACGGCAGAAATTACTCGATGCCATGGCTGAGTTTGGTATTCCAGCGAAGCTGATACGTCTTTGCGGAATGACGCTGACTGACACTAAGTCTTCAGTGAAGATTGGCAAGGACCTTACGGAGCCATTCTATACCAGACGAGGCCTAAAACAAGGCGACGGCCTATCGTGCGATCTCTCCAACATTGTGATGGAGATGGTAATGAGAAAAGCTGCAGTAAACACGAGTGGCACTATATTCAACAAAAGCCACATGCTACTCGCGTACGCTGATGACGTAGACATCATCGGTCGAAAACTGCGGGATGTGACTGCAGCCTTCTCAGGTATACAGAAGGAATCAGCGAAAATGGGCCTAACGGTGAACGAGGACAAAACGAAGTTATTAGTTTCAACGAACACAGAATCTACTCGTTTGGGAAACTGCGTGAACGTTGACAACTATAATTTCGAGGTGGTAGATAACTTTGTCTACCTAGGATCCGCCATCAATAAAGCAAATAATGTCAGCCTAGAAATCCGGAGAAGAATCCTGCTTGCAAATAAATGCTACTACGGACTAAGCAAGCGATTCAATGACAGAGCCCTCTCTCGACGAACAAAACTCCAGCTATACCAGATACTGGTTCTACCTGTCTTAATGTATGGCTCAGAATCCTGGGTTATGACACAAGCGGATGAATCGGTTCTGGCGGTATTCGAGAGAAAAATACTCCGTAAAATATATGGGCCCATCATCGTTAACGGAGAGTATCGGCGTCGTATGAATCATGAGCTGTACGAGCTGTACACTGACATTGACGTGGTCAAACGCATTAAGGTGCAACGGCTGCGCTGGCTAGGTCATGTTGTACGCATGGATGAAAATGCTCCAGCTCGAAAAGTCTTCGACAATGAACTCGATGGACGGCGCAGAAGAGGGCGACCAAAACTCCGTTGGAAAGACCAGGTTACTGAGAACCTTACAGAACTCGGTGTGACTAACTGGAGAAGAAGCGCAGAAGATCGAGGCGCTTATAATATTTTTCTACGTGCGGTATATAATCCACTGGGATTGCATAGAAGTACCAGCTAAGTAAGTAAGTAAGTAAATAAAATTTATGACAAATAAAAACATAAAAATACTAACAATAATTAAATGAGCGCACAGTTATATTTCAAAAGACAATATGAATATTGACAATGACGATGATGATTCAGATGGTGATCATTATAGATGTTGATGTTTAATGCTAATGATAATGATTTTAAATGTAGTTGACGGAGTAATATTTCCGCCAACATTTATAACCTAGCTGTTAAAAGACTGTAAGCGTAATTCTATCCAATTCTTTAATCTTAAACAAATTAATCGCATGGTGGTGTAGCCCAAATTATTGCTATCTAAGGTCATTCCAAAATTAAATCTTCCATTATTAATGTTGAATAAGAAAATATAAGCATATTTCGTTCTAATGCTTGCTACTAATTGCATACACATCTATCTTACTGGTTCGTATTGTGTTCTGTTTTGATTTGACCTCTTTGAAAATATGATAAATAGATGCCAGAGTACATTATTATAAATTACATCTTCCAAATATTTCCATATTCACTTTAAGCAATTGTTATTTCTTGAAAAAATGCAAATAATACTCAAATACCGGTCGTAACTAATGCGAACCCCCATACAATTTATGGGGGCCAAAAGTCAACCTGTGATCGCCATCCCCGTCAACAACATCTACCACCACACAGCAACATCAACGGAGTCAAGTCGACATCAACAGGAGCACATAGAAAGGCAGCAGACGATGAGTAAATGAAATGTTGCATGCAGCGTAGTAAACAAACATTGATCGTTTTTCTGTTTGGGTAAATTGAATTTAGTGACTTTTAAAGCCCAAAAGTCATGATATAAAAATAAATTGACTGACAGATTTTGGATACGGTTGCGCTGGTGTGGCTGTAACCACTCAGTCCAGTTCGCAGGCAATATGGCCATACCTCTTTCATTGTTTGAGTCTGGGCCAATTGTAGTTTGGCCAGGTTTAAGCCAAAGCTGAAAATGAGGTACAATGGAGCAGAACCCAAGTTTTCTTGTGTTGGTGGCAGTTTTTTTTAATTCCCAGATAAACCTCGAACTGTTGAAAACTGATTGCTTTAACATTTCATTGGGATTCAGTTTGAAGCATGATCTGCTGTCCGATTTCCTTTGCATAATGAAAAGAAATTCCTAAGTTTTTGTTCGAATTGTAGTGAAATATCTTTGGGTCTGTTTAATGATTTGTGTGTTTGAAAATGTTTATGGATATAAATAAGAAAAACTGATCGTGACAAAAGATTATCTAGAAACTGCTGTTGCAGAACAGAAGGTATGAATTGGAATGATTGAAGTTATGTAATAATATTAACATATTGTTTCATAGTTCGGTTGAAGATATCTTCTATTGGCGGTAAGGTACATTTGTATGGGAGGTACCAGAAATGGCATGGCTTAAATTCCGTTTTTTTCTACTTCCAGTTTTTTCTCTCAAACTTAATTCAATAATAGTTTTACTTAATTCAGAATTTAAGTACGATATCGTTTGAATGTTGATATTATTACTCGGTTTTGAACGTGGTAAATGTCGAAATGTATGGAGATTGCGATTTTTTCTATTCAGTTTGGTCAGTAAATTTTGAATAATGTCAAATGTTATGAACCGATTAACTAATTTCATTCGATATATATTGAACAACGTGATTACAGACATGAACTGGGATCTTTGTCGCTGTTTTATTTATTATGAATTTTTAAATGTTTAAAATAATATTGTCACGGTATTCGTTGATGCTATCTTCACACTGGTGTGTTTTGGCTTCTCAATTAATTGATGGAGCTTTTAACACTTACGGTTTGTGATGATAGTGGAGGTCACAGCAAACGGTGCTGTTAAGATAGTTTAGCAACTATCAAAATAGGTATTCGCCTTGCCAGCTGTCAACATTAACCATTTCACACAACTCTTGTAAAACAAACCCTATTGGTAAAATTGTCAATAATTAATGATTTTCAATAATAAATGAAATTTGTCTGAATTCGGTGTATTTACAAAAAAGTTATGTATGTAAATATGTGTGGCAAAAGTTTCGATTAGAGTATGTCTACTATGACAATGTGAGAAGGCATAATGTTGAGTAAGCTAATCGGTATGCTACTACCGATGCATCATACGAAGTAGGTAACTGAAGTTACTGAAGCTCTCTTAGTGGCTTTGGCAGCCCCAAGAAACTAGGATCGGGAACGGTGGCCCAATAAGGTACTCTCCTTAAACAAAACAATTATTATGTAAACACGAAGAAAATAAAAACAAGAACTCCCCCTAATGTTGACGACCCGCAAACGTTATATGGTCCATGATTTAAGGATATGCACCTGGAATGTCCGAACTCTATACAGAGATGGTGCCTCTATCCAACTGGCGGATGTTCTCGAAAAATGTAAGGCTGACATCACTGCCACACAGGAAATGAGATGGACGGGACAGGGATGCACACGACGAAAGAACTGTGACATCTTTTACAGCTGCCATGCAGAAAGACACGAATTTGGATGTGGTTTCATAGTCGGCAAGAAACTTCGACACCTAGTCTAGCGGTTTAACCCTGTAAGTGACCGAATAGCCACTATTCGCATCCGGGTGAAACATTTTGTACATTACGCTGATTTGTGTACACGCCCCGACGGAAGACAAAGACGATGACATTAAAGATGCATTCTATGAGCGCCTGGAGTAGATATATGACCGCTGCCTTGCACATGACATTAAAATTGTTCTGAGAGATTTTAATGCTAAAATAGGAAGGGAAGATAAAAATTCAGTCTACACAACAATACCTCCGATAACGGATTCAGACTGGTTAGTTGTCGGCAAGAAACATGGTTTTGAGTGGAACCAGATTCCCGCCTAAAGATATCCACAAGGCATCATGGATATCTCCCGATCAAAATACAATACATACCACTGAGATAGCCAATGCCTACTCCAATCAACTCTCAACAGTGGCAGCATATTGCGAATTTTATGACCACTGCCGCAACATCCGTACTGGGTTATGAAAAACCACGCTCAGACAAGCCCTGGTACGATGATTAATGTCGCGAAATGTCTGAGGAAATGGATGCTGCTTACAAGACAAAACTGCAGCCAATGGCGACGTCTGCAGCGACGGAGCGCTCATTGCAATAATAAAGATCCAACTCTAAAAGACTCTGATCCTAGCTGTTTTGCTCTACAGCGCAGAACCCTGGGTAATGACACAAGCGGATCAATCTATTCTGGGAGTCTTCGACAAAAAAATACTACACAAAATATTTCGTTAAAAGCGAGTACCGTCGTCGAATGAATCATGAGCTGTATGAGCTGTACAAAGACATCGACGTAGTAAAGCGCGTTCAAATAGACCATATGCGCTGGCTTGGACACGTTGTACGAATTGATGAAAACTAAACTCGAAGGCAACGCAGGAGGATGAATCAGGTGAAAGAGGTGTTAACTAAGCTTGGTGTGACGAACTTTCTACGTAGTGCAAAAGACCGAAGCGCTTGGAATGCTTTTAAACGTGCGGCTACTGATAGATACATATTTGTTGTTGCTGCCATTAAAGAAGAAGAATAAGAGGAGTACTTTGTAGAATGATAAAAATAAAATAGAGCGGTGTTTTTAACGTTATTTTTATCCTAATTCCAAAATTTTTAGGTAATTGTAGTTAACATTTTCTTTAAATTTATACAAACATTTATGTAACCAGTACAGAAGTTTCAGTCAAATTTTGGAGAGGAATTACTCTAATGAACCCCATATACAAGATACTGACAGTTATAAAACAGGGAAGACGTCAAAATAAAAAAGGGAACAATCTGCGAGATGAACAGGCAAGTTTCTAGCAAAATAGAAGCAGCTTAGATCACACCAGTACTCTACGCATTATAATACGGCAATCTATAGAATGTCTACTGTTTACTTACTTACTTAATTTCCCTTTGCACCCCATGAATGAGGTATGGGATAGCTTCTCGCGTTGTTGTGAATTAACACGCTTTTTTTTAGATTCACAACTAACTGCACCTACTTGTTTATCGACGAATGCGAACGTCACTGTTTGAGAAGCTCTTACTAGACAAGACGATTGAATCGAAGCTTAATACTGCGAAGTTGCTGTCAACAACATTCGAGGGGAGCCGACAATGAAAGAAAATTTTATTTCTTTTTTTTCTTTTTTTTTAAGATGACTGGAGCCAGGTTTGAACCTGCGATCTCCCGCATGGTAGTCGCTTGTTCTAACCACTATGCCACGGCCGGTGTCTACTGTTTATAGACTTCAAAAAAGCCTTCGACAGCATCAAACGGATTGTTATGGAAAGCACTTAGTACGAAAGGAGTACCCCAGGGCAAAATTCGGATCATCAGAGCACCGTACGAGGATGCAGTTTTTCTCAACGGGAGTATCAGCCAAACATTTCTTACTAACGCTGAAGTAAAACAAGCATAACCTCTATCTCCTTAACTGTTTACCATAGTGGTGGACGAGGTCATGAGCAAAGTCGGTTTAGAGCAGAAACCCAGCAGTGGAAAAGACGAGGCATTGTAAAAATATGCCTCCAAACATGCCTTCAAAGGCAGTTTGTTGACATTCAAATACGCCTTCCTTTTTCAGGCATGTATACAGGCTATAATAAGACCTTCACTAAGCCTAACAAAAAATTCCATACCCATGCACATTTCGCTTCTTAAATGAGACCTGCAATGAGGCCTCTTACTAGGAAGATAAAAGATCCCGAAGACATGCCTCTTTTCCTTCTTAAAACTGGTCTGTGAGCAGCCCTACTGTGTACCCCACAAAAATACCATAGATGTGCACAAAGGGCTTGCAAACTTTCTTGCCTTAAACATGCCTGTTGACAGTCCTGTTAGTAGAAGGCAGAATTGACTTTCATAGCAATGCACTTATCACTTCTCCGATGAGGCCTGTTGACAGGCCTCTTAAGGGAAGGTAAGACAGATGCTGTTGTTTATGAGAACCACATCTATGCTATTTGTCGTACAACAACTATATCAAGTGATAGCCGAGTAGGTAGCATGCCCATCTATGAGTACTGTGGTCGCGAGTTCGATTCCCGCTGCTGGAGTTTAAAAAAAAAAGTTATTACAAATTGTATTAAATATGGTATTAAAAATTTATAAAAAGTACGAAATCATTTAATACATATGGAAATAATTCGCAATTTTTTTTTTTATATTAGTCCTTCTATAAATGCTCTTTTGCAGGCATGGTCTGCAGTAGCAATGCCTCATAGAAGGCCCTTGTTATCAGGACTCTAAGCAGGACATGCTAGGTATGCCTACTGAAACGCCTTCAATGAAAAAGGGAATGTGCAGGCCTTGAACGCCTTTGGCGCCCTATGTTAATTTGAAATGAAGACTGCATTTGAAGGGTAGGGCTTCTGACTGCCTTTGCAGGCCTGCAAGAATGCATGCAAAGCCCCATTTTTTGCTGCTGGGAAGCGGCAAACAAATACAACTGTATTTTGTCATTGTATATGTGAGATGAAACTCTCCTTCTCGCTATGCACTGCGAAAAATGTTGAGTTCGATTTAGATACCAACTACGCGGCGTTTTTTTTTCACACATTCATTTTTATTTTTGAATGTACGCTATAGCGGTTTAGAGAGAAGAGGAATTACATCGAGTCTCTCAGGCCAACTCGAGGATATAGATTATGCAAGCTGTAGCTACTATCGCACAAAATCTCCAACCTTGGACTTGAGATAAATATAAAGAAAATCAAAGTCATGAGAATAAACAATGTAAGCACGAAAAACATGATGCTACAAGGCCAACCAGTCGAATACATAGATAGCTTCTGCTATCTAGGCAGTTTAGTGGCATCAAATGGCGAAACATACCCAAGCATTAAGTTCAACATTCGCATTCGGACGACTGCCATCAGTATGGTGAAGCTCACAAATATCCACAAATATCCAAATACAGGTATTAATCTAAAGTGCCTCAGAGCCATACGCAGAATATTCTGGGCCAACAACATCAGCAACATAGATCTCAGAAACTTAAGCAACGAGGAACCCATACTGAATCCCATTAAACACAGAAAATGGAGGTGGATCGGTCATACCATCAGGAAAAAGCAGGAAAGTAACACAACGATGGCCCTAGAGTGCAAACCTCAAGGCTCAAGAAGCCTTGGAGGACCCAAGAACATCTGGAGACGAACGATACTGAAACACGAACTCAAAGCTTCTATTCTTTTATACCTTTAGATGAAAGTTCACTAAATGGTAGCAAATATTCCGAAAGACAACAGTATTTCTTGCGCAAAATTTACCAATGTTAAGTCCATAGTTTTGGGGGTGTCTGAAAAATTTATTAAACGATTCTTGTTCTAATCTATTAGAATTAGAATTAACTTCCAAAGTTAAGCTACTTTATTCATTTTTGTCACACAAAGATATCAAAATATAAGGAAGATAGCAAGAGATGCATTTACTTAACAAAATTTTTTTAAAAAAAAATAAGGAAAACCCCATTTTGGTTTTTAGATATGTTATATATATTAAATAGGCCTGTCTAAAAATATTTTTTTTTTTGGAAAAAAAGACTTTATCTTTGAAGTGTTTTCCAAGTTTAAACTTTAATTTTTGGCACTAAAATGTTTCTGTTTAATATAAAATTTTTATAGTGTATGTTTTCGCTGACTTATATACCTTTCAAATGGCTCCAAGATCTTTCAAATCGGTTGAGTCATTCCATAGTAATCGCAGCTTAAAAGTACCTATTACCGTAATTTTTCAAATATTTCGAGACCTTGCCACGCCCACATATTTTCAAAAATGTAATTTCTAAAAATGAGGTTGTGTTTCTGTAGGTAAAATGTAGCTGTATGCAAAATTTCATTAAAATCTGAGGAGGTCGGTTTCAAAATGTCCCTTTTTTTATAGGTTTTGATATGAAATTCATCATATGTATATAAATTTTAATTTGCCAGCTTGTGGAGGGAAAACGTTTGATAATAGAACTCAGTCGTATGGCCAGACATATAGTTAAATGGTGGAAAGGGTTATAGTGTAAAAGTGTTAGTGAATTTGCCAACAAATGTAAAAATTGTAATTCTACATATCTGGACATATGGTCATTTTGCTTCAAATGAAAGAGCCACTTGGCATTTTTCCACATTCAATAGAATGATGTTATATAAAAATTTGCCACTTCGGTTTTTAAGCTAGCTTCTTCTGTTGATGTCATACAAGGAACTAATAGTTTAATTTAAAAAGGTCATAATTAAAGATTAAGTGGCACAAATCGACCACTAATACTTTTTAAAAATCAAATTCAGATTATTCTGGCACTTTGTTTATTCTAAATTTGCTATTAATTTCCTTAAATTCGATTTGAAAAATTATTTTGAATATTTCACCAGAAATAGATTCGCATTATGTGGTACAGCTAAAAAGGGTATTAAAATGTATGTATAATTTGACATAAGACATTAATGCTAATAGAAAAACGTTCTGCTTTCACAAACTTTGGAAAAGTTAATTTTTTAAAACTTGTTTTAAGATTAAATATGTACGTTATTTCTTTATTATTTTTACACTCACAACTATTGAAAGAATTATGCGGGCTCTGTGTGGTTGCGCATTGCATGAAAAACATATTTTTATAAAGACTCAACCGAAACCCACAAATATATGCTAAACTTTATTGCATTTATAACTTCAGTCACACCATACCGAGCTCCCACAGCTAAATCTAAAACATCAAAACTCGAATCAAACGGACGAAAGTCATAAATTAAAATCAAATAAGAAGATAATAAATGATGTTTTCAACAAAATGTTTTTAAGATTGAATATATTCAAACATTGGAGTTGATGAAAATTGTTTCTCTAGCTGCTTCCCAACAACATTTAAAGCCTTTCACTGCGATTGAGATTTGATATCTTTCTTGAGTAAATGGTTTTTCCTGAAAATTCCTCTTCCACCGACCGGTGCAGTTTTGTTGTCATTTCTGTTTTTAATGATTGATTTTGGCGATGTGAAAAACTAAACTCTTTCATCATCTGTGTGGAGCAACGGCAATAGCAATATTCAGCATGTAGAAAACACCTGTGAGCTATTATTTTATATTGTCATATATATAATTTTTTTTCCTTCGATATCAAATGGCTCTGGTACATACTGCTGCACACGGTTTATCCAATTGTTTTATGTTATAACTCATACGCCGTGTGATGCGATAACGAAGTATCAGGAAAAAAAAAACTGAGCAGAAACATCATTGTCGTCATTATTTTCTACAACAGGGGTGGTCAAACTATATTGCCATTTTTAGTCAATGGCCTTAATAATTGGACATGAACACCACGATTGTTAGAATTTGTGGAACTTTAAATGTATGACATTGGATTCACACTAACTTGAAGCCATAAATCATGATCTTTTTGATTCGCTTCGATCTTGTGCGCACCGTCTCCAGTCAGTCCTACCAAGCAGCGTCAGTGATTCCTCCACCTGGTCCTTCAAACGTAGTCGCGGCCTCCCTCTTTTGCGCCGTTCTTCGAGGTCTTGATAGAATACCTTTCGCGCTGGAGTTTCCTCATCCATTCTCACGACATGGCCTATAAGCCGGGTCGAAAAAAAAAAGTTGTCAATGTTACTGCCTTATATGAAAAATTAAGTAAAAACAATTTCGGGGGAGCGAAAAAATTTTTTCTGTGGTCGCGGCAAAAACGCCGGATTTGGGGTTTTAACCATAACATGGTTATTTGTATACCGATTGTCAAGATCTATGCATCGTTGAAAAGGTATTAGCCACAGCTTTGTTAGTGTGTTAAAGACTTTTAACTACGACGTCATATTCCAGCGGTTCTCATCATTGTATTCTTAAAAACCCCCCTAAGCATATAATTTGTTGATGTAGATTTGAAGGCCTTGAAAAACTATTAACGATTTGAGAAAAAACCGTTAACTTTTATTCATAAACAAAAAAGTTATATTGATTTAAAAAGTCAGTACATGTGATAATGCGAAATATACATTTGTTTATTTTTATTACATTCGTTTGTTATAAACCGTGTACAATTGAAAAATAAATAAAGTTCAAACAAATAAAAATCAATATTCGAATATACCAAATAATCGGAATACTATCTAACTAAAGAACTTCCAAAGATTTTTTTTAGCGACCAATGTAAATTAGGTATGATGACGCTTAATGCCATATCGGATCATGAGGAAACCTCTGGTTGAGCAAATAAAACTTTTTATACAAATCTACTTCGAACTATCATATGTACTAAAATGTTAAATCAATATAACTTTTTTGTTTATGAAGAAAATGTTACGTTTATTTCGCAATTATTTGATAGTTTCCACAGGGCTTCAAATCTGCATCAGAAAATTTTATGATTAGGGGGGTTTTTAAGGATACAATGTTGAGAACCACTGGAATATGACGTTATAGTTTTAAGTAACTATATTAATAACAAAGCTCTTGTTAATCCATCTTCAACGATATATAAAACTTAAGAATCGGACAGCGAATAACAAAATTATGGACAAAACGCCAAAACCGGCGTTTTTGCCACGCCCACAAAAATACAAATTTTGCACCTCCGAATTTGTTTTTATAAGACTGTTCATATAAGGCGGTAACATTCATATTTTTTTTTTCTCCATATAGATCGACCCGGCTCAATGGCCTAGCCAGCGTAATCGTTGCACTTTGATCCGCTTGACGACATCAATGTCGTGGAATAACTCGTACAGCTCATGGTTCATCCGAATCCTAAACTCGCCGTTTACGCAAATGGGTCCATATATTTTGCGGAGTATTTTTCTCTCAAACACCGCCAGATAAGCTGCATCTGCCTGTGTAAGCACCCAAGATTCGGAGGCATACAACAGGACCGGTAAAATTAGTACCTGTTACAGCTGGACTTTGGTAGTTCGAGATAGGGTGGTGTTTATAAAGTGCTCGCGTAGTCCAAAGAAACACCTGTTAGCAAGCACTATTCTCCGTTTTATTTCGAGGCTGACACTGTTGTTCTTGTTCATGGCGGATCCAAGGTAGATAAATTCATCCACTACCTCAAAGCAATAGTTTTCTACGTTCACGCTGCGTCGCCAACGGGTGGACACTTTGTTCGATGATACCATTAACTTCGTCTTGCCCTCATTTACTGCCAAACCCATTTGTTTTCAACTGATGTGAAAACAGCTGTTACCTCTCGCATCGTTCGACCGATAATGTCGATATCATCGGCATATGCGAGCAGCATGTGGCTCTTATTAAATATGGTGCCAGACATGTTAACCGCTGCTTTCCTTAACACCTTCTCCATCACTATGTTGAACAGCGTACATGACAAACCGTCACCCTGTCTAAGACCTCTCGTCGTATAGAATGGTGCAGATAGATCCTTGCCAATCCGAACAGAGGATTTGGTAGTCGTAAGGGTACACCGGCAGAGACGAATTATCTTCGCAGGAATACCGAACTCAGACATGGCTTTGTATAGTCGATGCCTGATGGGACTATCGACGGCAGCTTTGTAATTGACAAAGAGGTGGTAAGTGTCGATTTGCTTCTCATGGGTTTTCTCAAGAATCTGCCGTAGTGTAAATATTTGGTCCGTCGTTGATTTGCCTGGTCTAAAGCCGCACTGATAAGGTACAATCAGGTTTTCCACAATTGGCCTTGTTATTCTTTAGGCGGGATATGGCAGTTGTTATCTCAGCTTGGCTCGGAGGTGGACACTCGGATTGGTACACAGTCTTCTTCAGCCGAGTTTTCAGACATCAAGTTCTCAGTACCATTTATCTTCTGGTAGAATTTTCGGGCATCACCTCTGTTCCTGTAATCTTCAATACACACATTATTCCGCTCCTTAAGCTGTCATTTTTTTCGCCTGAAGAGTCGAGTCGCCTCCCACCTCTTCTCCCTATACTTTTCATGAACAGCTCGCGTTGCCATTGGCTGCAGTTTGGCCCTGTATTTTCGGGAGTTGGAGCATCAAGAAGTAGTTGAGTGAGTTGGTCGGAATAGGCGTTGGCTATCTCCGCGGTTTGTAGTTTAGCGATGTCCAGCTTTCTCTGTGCCTGGTTACTCAGGGTTTTCGCTCTGCTTAGCCTAGGTGGTGATCCGAGTTGATGTTCGCACCTCTGATCACTCGTACGTCTAAGACACTTGACGCGTGCCTTCCATCGATTACCACGTGATCAATTTGGTTTCTCGTTACTTGATCGGGAGATATCCACGTCGCTTTGTGAATGTTTTTGTGGTCAAATCGCGTGCTGCTAATTACCATGTTCCTTGCTGCAGAGAAATCAATCAGTCTGATTCCGTTTGGCGATGTGTCAGTATACAGACTAAATTTTCCGACTGTTGGGCTAAAGACATTCTTCCGGCCTATTTTTGCATTGAAATCTCCCAGCACGATTTTAACATCATGGCCCGGGTTACGGTCATATGTTTCTTTAAGTTGGGCGTAGAATTCGTCTTTGACCTCGTCACTTTTCTCCTCCGTCGGAGCATGAGCACATATCAGCGTGATGTAGAAAATTTTTGCCTTTAGTCTTATGGTGGCGATTCGTTCATTGACAGGAGTAAACCTAGAGACCAGGTGTCGTAGTCTCTTGCCGACCACAAATCCACAACCAAACTCATGCTTTTCCGCGTGGCAGCTGTAGTACACGTCACACATCCTCATCCGCCAGCATCCATATACATCCGCCAGTTGAATAGAGGCACCTGGTCGGTAAAGAGTTCTTACATTCCAAGTGCATATCCTCAAATCATGGTTCTTAAAACGTTTGCAGTGGTCGTCAACATTTTGGGGGTTTCTTTTGCTCTTATTTCTCATTTTATTCACTGCCATTATACTGGTGGCGGGTGGCAAGCCCAGCCCACCAGGTTCTGCATTTTATTCCTACTGCCAGGAAACATTTCAGCCGCTCATTCTGAGGCAGACGCTGACCAGGAAGCCGCCCAATATGGAACAGACGCTATGGATTTTCGCAATTTAGTTTTCGTAAGATGTGGGTTGCTACCCCTCGTCTCCTAGATTGGTAATACGGCTGCTATCTGCACGTCCAATCCCACGATGCAACCATACTTCAGCTGTTCAAGCCTACTTTCCTGAGACGTCTCAGGATACATGGTTGTAATGCCTTCTAACTTTAGCTAACTTCTAAGCGGTTGCTTTGAAGTCATTGCCCGGGTAATACTTGGTCTAAGACCGGAAGTAGTTAGCTGCTTGGACAGTACCACAAAGGAATCGATTCTGATCACTTCCAAGCGAGTAACAATCAGTAACTTTCCACCTCTGAGCGAAGTCCCATTCCTCTAGTGATCATAATTTTACAAAATTGTAACGGAATTCATTGAATCTCTACGTAAAGTTTTTTTTTCACGTTGAACATTAGATTGGTTTAACGAATTAAAAAAAGGAAAAATCACGACGAAGGGGATACATAATAGTTTTTATACCCCCACACTTAGGAATGAGGATATATATCATTTGAAACGACAAAAAGTGTATCGCAATAAAGGAGACGTTAAACCCCAAGTATCTTAAGACCAAATTCGTTTTTGAACTTTTTAAGACGATTGTGCTAGAAAACTAGTAAGGCGTTTATCTTCGGCTATGCCGAAGCTCAGATACCCTTAACAATTTGCAAAAATGGTGATAAAACTTGTTATTTGCATTACAACTATATTTTATTGAACTTTGTAATATAAACCAGGGGAGTTGGTGAGAAGTGGACGTTACTTTTAGCTTCACACATCCATTTTTTGTCAATAATTTTTATCGATTTTATTCGATTTAAGTTTATGAGTTGGTGATTTGGAGCATATTTTTATACATTTTGTAACTCCCCAAAAATAGGAATTTGTGTGGGATGTGAGGTCAGTTTAAATCCGATCTTGCTTATCTTGGAATTTAACCTCTGCTTCTGAACAGAAGCTTACATACCAAATTTCAGTCTGAAAACTCTTAAACTACAGGGACATACAGACGGACATCCCGAAAAAGGGGGAGTCTGTTTGGAAGGTGGGAGAAGTATTCGTCCGATATTGCTCATATTACAACGTAAGCTCCTAATATAAAATTAAAGCTTGCATATCAAACTTTAGCTTGATATTTCCTAACCTACGGCTGTAATCGCGGGGACTGACATACGGACACCCCCAAAAAGAGGGACTTTGTATGGGAGGTGGGAGTAGTTTTTGACCGATCGGTCTCATCTTACTACTCAACCTCCACTTAGTGTAGGGAAGCTTGCATACAAAATTTCAG
Source organism: Muscina levida (assembly GCA_964034835.1). Lineage (NCBI taxonomy): Eukaryota > Metazoa > Arthropoda > Insecta > Diptera > Muscidae > Muscina > Muscina levida. The sequence goes on along the minus strand of OZ035881.1, from coordinate 49,740,652 downwards.
CTTGAATGCCCTTAAACTACAGCTGTAATCGTAGGGATAGACCCCAAAAAGGGGGAGTTTGTATCGGAGGTGGGAGTAGTTTTTGACCGATCGGGCTCATCTTAGAACTCAACCTCCATATAGGGCAGCAAACCTTGCGTACAATAGTTCAGCTTGATTGCTCGCAAATTACTGCTGTAATCGCGGGGACTGACATACGGACACCCCCAAAAAGAGGAATTTTGTATGGGAGATGGGAGTAGTTTTTTTACCGATCGGTCTTATCTTATTACTCAACCTCCGCTTAGTGTAAGGAAGCTCACATACAAAATTTCAGCTTGGTTATCCTTAAACTACGGCTGTAATCGCTGGGACAGGCCACAAAAAGGGGGAGTTTGTATGGGAGGAGGGAGTAGTTTTTGACTGATCGGGCTCATCTTAGAAGTTAACCTCCGCTTTGAGGAAAGAAGCTTCTATTCGCAGGAATGGACAGACAGACAAACGGATAAATGGTCACCTATAAATGACTCAGATTGCGTTTTTTCGAAGTTGCGTCGCTGCTGAATTAGTACTATTTTTCACCTTGCGTCGTTAGATTTTCGAAGTTGCGTTGTTTTGGGTTCAGACTAATTCATTTGTATTTTGTTTTTTTATAAATTAATTGAATATTTAATTTTGTTTTAATTGAATTCGTTCTGTTATTTGTATTTATGTTGTTTTATAAATTTTTATTTTGTTTTAATTGATTTTTTTGTATGAATGTAATAACATTTTTTATTAATTTTGTTTTTTAAATGTTTTGGGACCGGCTGTGGCGTGATGGTTAGAACACGCGACTACCATGCAGGAGATCACTGGTTCAAATCCTGGCTCCAGTCATCTTTAAAAAAAAATAAAACATTTTCTTTCATTGTCTTCTTCCCTCGAATGTTGTCGACAGCAACTTCGCAATATCAGTGTCGAGTAAATCGGCATGTCTAGTAAGAGCTTCTCAAACAGTGACTTTCCCATTCGTCGATAAGCTAGTAGGTGCCGTTAGTTGTGAATCTAAAAATAGAAAGCCTGTTGATTCACAACAACGCGAAAAGCTATTCCATACCTCATTCATGGGGTGTAAAGGGGAATAATTTTTTTTTTAATGTTTACTTTGTTAAAATTTTTTTTAAAAAAGTAGTGTTTTCGTAACCCTGGAACCTTTTTTCGATCTTTACATGGTTTGATATAGAAAATCATAGTTCACTTTGTGTCGTTTCAATTTGCGTCGCGTTTGTTTTGGAACGTAGCCACGACGCAAAGTGAGGTATTGGTGAATGATGAATTTCATATCAAAACCCATAAAAAAAGAGACATTTTGAACCCGACCTTTCAGATTATGTTAAAATTTTGCATACAGCTAAATTTTACCTACAGAAACACAACCTCATATTTAGAAATAACATTTTTGAAAAAATGTGGGCGTGGCAAGGTATCGAAATATTTGAAAAATTACTGTAATAGGTACTTTTAAGCTGCGATTACTTTGGAATGAATCAATCAATTTGAAAGATCTTGGTGCTATTAGAAAGGTATATAAGTCATCTTTCGAAAACCTACACTGTAAAAATTTTCTATAACACTGAAATTTTTTTTTTGCGAAAATAAAAGTTTAAACTTGGAAAACTCTTCTATATATTGATATACCAACCACGCCTTCTTATGGGCGTTACAAATAGAAGAACAAAATTAATATACCATTCACACTGTTCATTCACGCGGTGAAGGGTATACAAATCACGATAAAGGGTATTTATTATAGTTTTCATACCCCCACCCGTAGGAATAAGGTTATAAATATATCATTTGATACGACAAAAAAGGTATCGCATTATGGAAGACATTAAACCCCAAGTATCTTAAGACCAAATTCGTTTTAGAACTCTGTAAGAAAATTGTGCGATGTCCATCTGCCTGGCTGGCTGGAAAATTTAACAATATTAAATTGTCCATAATGAAGTAATGCGATTGTATATGGGCAGAATAGTCCTACCCCTTCTGGTACCTCCCACACAAAAGATTGAATTTGTTCCGTTTAATTATATTGTAGTTGTAGAATAAACCTCAGACAACCAAAACATTTGCAGCAGCCCTTGTGATACCTCTTATACAAATGACAGAATCACCTTCATAGTTCTAGATGCATATCTTTGTATATACCGAATTTATAAAAATTTTGTAAAGGTTAAAAGTTTATTGACTTCCGAATAAGAAGCGAACACGTTGTTCTGCCCCTTGTTCTATAAAAATTAGCCAATTTTTCGAAAGATGTTCAAAACAGTTTACTTTAACTAGTTTCTGTTCATAGGTGAAACTTGTAAAAATTATTATTTTATTTTCCTTAGTTCTTAGTCGGAGATGTACTTATTTATTCATATTTATTAGCATTTTTTTACACGTAAACCTATTTACAGTTTAACAGGATGTCTACAAACGTTTGCCCATACGACAGATAACCCTATTTTGAACCGTTTACCCTCCACGAGCGTCCAAATTATAATACCATGCGGTGATGGTATTTATCAGTCACGTCAAAAATTTCTATACTGGTTATTACTGATTTAACTAGGCCAACACTAAGACAACTTTAAAGTTATGTTGCGAAAAAACTGTACCAAAAATCAAAAAATTAAGTACGCCTCATGTAATTTCGATTGGTCCAGCTTTTGTGACGAAGTGTAATTAATATTAATTATTACAAATGGAATGCTAATATGGGGAAACTAATTATACATAGGAAAATATTCCAACACCGTTTTACATAATAATATTTCATATTTAATAAAGTTTGTTCAGCTCTGTAGTTCCCACCTTGTGATGTTTCTTTCGGCTATTATTTTCAATAAATTTGAGAACGTATGTGTTTGAGCATGTATATATGTGTGTGGGTTTGTATATTTATATATACATACACACTAGAGTGGCCATAGTGGAAATTTTTTTGAAAAGTTAAATTTTTCGCACTAAAAAATATGAGGTTGGGGATAAAAATAATTATGCATATTTTTTTTTTTTTTTGATTCCGAGTACCTCCGGGTTGAGCCCAAACTTTTATTACATTACCCATTTAGGCTGAAGTGCAGAATATGGGGCGGGAGCCCGATTAAAAACCGAAAATATGCCATTGTCTTCATCTTGGCCCCCAAACATCGGAATGGTAGGTCAAAGTTGGCGCTCAGGCCCATGGGGGCCGGGGGGTCAAAAAAGGGGCCCCTTTCGGTTCTATGATGACCCCCCAGGTGCGGGTACTCAAGTGAAAGATATTTTCGAGACGAATCCAACGATGTTATTTTTAGGTTCCTACGGGTCTCCTGGACCGAGTTAGAGCCATTTCCGGGATATACCAAGAAAAAAAAATTATTTTTAACTAAATTTTAAAAATTTAAAAAAAATTTTTGCGTGCGGCGTCATTTCGCCCAATGTCATTTCGCCCAAAAACAACCATGACATATCGCCCAAAACATGTCATTTCGACCAAAAACCTAACTACAAAATGACATATCGCCCAAATGCTATGACATAAGACCCAACTCAATTTTTTTGGGCGAAATGTCAGACTCATGACGGCGGCACGCCCTGCTGCATACGTCGCAGTCAGTCTTGTACTCTCTCTCTCGGTGGGGGGCACGCCCTCGCCGCATACGTCGTAGTCAGACTAGCTACTCTCTCTCTTTCTCTGGCATTATTAAAACACGAATGCGGTGGGGGGCACGCCCCCCTAAGGCGGGGGCAAGAGTACAAGACTGACTGCGACGTATGCAGCAGCGCGTTCCGTCGTCATGAGTCTGACATTTCGCCCAAAAAAATTGAGTTGGGTCTTATGTCATAGCATTTGGGCGATATGTCATTTTGTAGTTAGGTTTTTGGTCGAAATGACATGTTTTGGGCGATATGTCATGGTTGTTTTTGGGCGAAATGACATTGGGCGAAATGACGGTACGCCTATGTTGGGTTTAGTAGCGCCGCACGCAAAAATTTTTTTAAAATTTTTTAAATTTAGTTAAAAATAATTTTTTTTTCTTGGTATATCCCGGAAATGGCTCTAACTCGGTCCAGGAGACCCGTAGGAACCTAAAAATAACATCGTTGGATTCGTCTCGAAAATATCTTTCACTTGAGTACCCGCACCTGGGGGGTCATCATAGAACCGAAAGGGGCCACATTTTTGACCCCCCGGGCCCCATGGGCCTGAGCGCCAACTTTGACCTACCATTCCGATGTTTGGGGGCCAAGATGAAGACAATGGCATATTTTTGGTTTTTAATCGGGCTCCCGCCCCATATTCTGCACTTCAGCCTAAATGGGTAATGTAATAAAAGTTTGGGCTCAACCCGGAGGTACTCGGAAACAAAAAAAAAAAAAAAAAAATATGCATAATTATTTTTATCCCCAACCTCATATTTTTCAGTGCGAAAACTTTTGGATTTCACATTTTTAATTTTTTCCATATAACGCTATGGCCAGTCTAATACACACATATATATCCATATATTCCATTTGAGTTCTTGTACAAGTAAATGCTGTTTGTGTCACACGATGACTTATGTTACCTGCTGCATGCAGAGTCTTACATCCATCATCTATCAATGATGAATTCATCCAAACGATGTTCATCTCTGCTGCAATATGACACACACACACTGACACCCAATATGTCTAGCCACCTGGTCGCACCATATGCATGGTAGGGGGCGGGTCATGGAAACGTTAGGCAAAAAGGAGGACATCATATGGTGCATAGTACAATCGCTTATGAATATAATGCACATGAACGAGTTAGGTGAGCTTTCCAGCAGAGAAGATTTGAACGTGGGGCCGGCCTGGAACCACCTTGCAGCATAAGATATTGCAGCAACATTAGGCAGGCATAACGAACAACAACTGACTCAACTTTTAGCACAAAAAAAGACGTTTGATAATATGTTGTTATTGCCTTATATTCAGCAATAATAACCACCTCGCCAACGTCATCGGCAGCGGCATCCTCATCATTGGCATCTCCATCATCGTCACTATTGGTAACGGACGTCATACAGTGGGTCATAATTGGCCTTTTAATGATATTTTAAAAGAAATCAGTACAGAAATTTCAGTCAGGTAAACTGACTGATAAATACCATCACCCAATATAAGATATTGCAGAAGTCTTGAGTTATTGAAATTAATAGATTTTTAATTAAAATAAAATTACTTATGTATAATTTTTCCCCTGCTTGTGGTGCAAAATCGTACAAAACTTCACTTATTTGCGTAGGAGGTATAGGTGCCGGTTTGGAATTTATGTGAGAAATATTAATTTTTCAAAAAAAAAGGTAATTTTGATAGGGGGTACCAAAAGGGTGAACCGATACAGTCCTTATTCATTCCTGACTCAAATTTTTATACGTACAACTTACGAAAAATTTGACTGAATTCAGTGTACTTACAAAAAAAGATATGTATGTAAGACTATGGGGGTGAGTTCAGTCCTTTGTATGGGATGTACCAGAAGGGGTGTGTCAAATAGTTAGGTTTTCTGTGGTTTCGCCCCCTATCACAATATAAATTAAACGACTAATTTTATTATCCCTCAAATGTCCGTTTGGAAGTTATGGGAGAAATATTAATTTTCCAAAAATAGGTCATTTTGTATGGGAGGTACCAGAAGGCGTGAACCGATATAGTCCATATTCATACCTGAGGCTAATTTTCATAAGCAAACATCATACGCAAAACTTAAGTGATCGCAGAAGGGGTGGTTTTATTCTGCCCATTTACAATCCCATAAGTTCGATTCGAAAAATATTAAAACTGGTAAATTTTCATACCGATCCGTTAAGGTTTACTCGAGTTATCCTGCTGACCAGCCAGCCAGCCAGCCAGCCAGCCAGCCAGCCAGCCAGACAGACCGACATAGCTCATTCTTCTTAAAAAGTTCTGAAACGAATTTGGTCTTAAGATACTTGGGGTCTAACTCGTCTCCTTTAATGCGTTACACTTTTTTTTCGTATCAAATGATATATACCCTCATCCCTAAGGGTGATGGTATAAAAATATAGGACGCTGGATAATTTAAAGTATAACTTAATTTTTTATGAATGACCTTTTCGGGTCCCAAAACTAGCTCTATAGTTGCAGCATTGTACTAAAATCACGAAATCTTGAATACACTAAAAAAAAAAATGTTTTTGATATATAAGCATTTGTAACTGATTTATTCAAAATGTACTTGAACTCACTAGCTTTCACAGTCGGTTCAATGTGCTACCAACTCATAACAGTTTTCAATCGATTAAAATTTTAATTTTTAAAATTGTAAACGAAACAATTAATTACACAGTGCAACAGTGAAAAATACAAGAACGTGACAGTATAGGTTCGATTCTACTATCGAAGGGCAATAAAACCCTATACTCAGTTTGGCGAGATTGGTGACCAATATTTTTTTATGGACCCCTAAAGATTCTCAAAATCAGTGAGCCCCATGACAAAAGGTGTCTTCAGTTTTTGTCCAACAGCTTACTCACACTTCGTGATAGCGCTAAACTGTATTCGGCAATAATGTAGTTGGGAGTTTTGTGCACCAACTTTACTAACAATTTATGTCGAAAAGGGCGGTCATTCCTGCACTTTTTCAAAAAATATTGAAGAAGAATTTATTATTTTTTCACTTTTTTGAGCATTACTTTGAAGGAGTCCAAATTTTTCTCAAACAATGTTCGCCAAAGCATAGGCTTGGAAAATTTCGTCCCTTAAAAAACATGAATAACTTAACTATTTGTTAACCGATTTTTGCAAACAAGTATGAGCTTAACTCGTGAAAGCGTGCACTTTATGAATACAAAAGTAAACATTAGGGTGTCCTTATAAAATAGGGGCTACAAACTTCGTCAAACTTAAAAAATAGTAAAAAATTATAAAAGTTTGAAATTTCTAGGCAAAAAACAAACAGATATGATAATTTACCAATATAACTGTATAAATGGTTGGAAAGACCGCAGTCTCTTCTTTCTAAATCCACTGAGAAATTTAAAATCGGTTGAAATTCAACCACGTTACTGGCTTATAAGTGCGTAAAGATTCGAAAAAACGGTATCATAGTTGACTTTATGAGCTATTTAGGTTGCCTAGACACGTTCAGATTGGATTGATATCTTCACGAAGGTGCTGGAATGACCGACCTTTTTGACATAAATTGTTAGTAAAGTTGGTGCACAAAGCACCCAGCTACATTATTGCCGAATACAGTTTAGCGCTATCACGAAGTGTGAGTAAGCTGTTGGACAAAAACTGATGACACCTTTTTTCATGGGGCTCACTGATTTTGAGAATCTTTAGGGGTCCATAAAAAAAATTGGTCACCAATCTCGCCAAATTGAGTATAGGGTTTTATTGCCCTTCGATAGTAGAATCGAACCTATACTGTCACGTTCTTGTATTTTAAAAAAGTCGTCATTTGTTGCATAGTGTTATCAATTAACAATTTTTAAATTTTAAATTGAAATAAAATATAATATTTTAATTTCAATTTCGTAGCATAATAGCCATAATATTTGAAAAAAAAAGATTTTTAGCCCTTGGGTAACTTTAAAATTTACTTTAAATGAAACAAAAGACGAATATTAAATTTGCGTTCTAACAAAATTTTAATATTCTGTAGTTTTTGGTTCGAAATTTATAGGTAAAATATTGTTTCTTCAAAAAGAGTTAAATTTGTATGGGAAGTACAGGAAGGGGTCGGCCTATATATTCCGCCGCATTTATTTACGAGGCAGCATTTCGCAAGGGTTCGCCTACTATTACAAGATAATTAAACTGACCGATGTCAAATATCCGGTATACTTTGTTTTGGAAGTTATGGGAGAATTATAAGTTTTTCCAAAACAAGGTCATTTTGTATAGAAGATACCTGGAATGTGTACTGCCGTGTTTCGATTCCCGGCTTCAGTCAACTACATTTTTCTTTCATTGCCAGCCTCCTCAATGTTGTCCACAGCAACTTCACAGTTAAAGTCTCGAGTGAATTTGGCATGTCTAGTAAAAAGCTTCTCAAACAGTGACGTTCGTACTCTTCGATAAACAAGGAGGTGCCGTTTATTGTGAATCTAATTCACAACAACGTGAGAAGCATCCCATACCTCATTCATGTGATGTAAAGGGAAATTAAGTATGTAAGTAACTACATTTTGAAAAATGTTAAAACTGATAAATTTGCATAAGGATCAGTAGGACCAAAAGCCCAGCCAAATATAAGGACTTTGTTAACTCTGATCATTCCCTGTCTTGTGTAAGCCTAATAGAATTTAACTTGGGAAAAATATGAACACGTAGATACCAGAAAGGGTAGATTAATCCTCGGCTTTATGAAATTTTGTCCAGCAATGCATTGTAATGAATAAGTACATTTTTGTTATGTCCAACAGTTATCTGTTTACAATTTAAAGCAGCAAAGATATTTGCAGAAAATAAGTAAATTTTTATGAAAAATAACCGGAAGGTGTTGGCGACTGTATTATATTTTCTCTAAGTCTGTTCTTAATAAATGGTTGATGTGTGGAGTTTCGACTTCATTCTGCGTACTTAAAAAGAAGTAATATATTGGCTATTTGTATGGGCGGTATTAAAGCGGGTAGTTAGGAGGTACCGCACGTTTTTCTCAAAATTTTGCATTCTTGTACAAAGCCATTCATACTTTCCATTTATAGAAAATAAGGGAAATATTGAAAAGGTAAATTTCTATGGGAGGTATCAGAATATGTGGGTCAATATCCGAGGGTGTGATACAAAAAAGATATGCATCCATTATGATATAAGTGAATTCGGTAATTTCTATCAGAAACTGGGTGATATGACTATTGGTAGAGGAATTATTATAATAAAATTGTCTAGACCTTAATCCTGACATTTTAAAACTGACTAAGTCCATCAGATTTGATTAAATTCGATGAAGTTGTCATCGATCGCTATTGTATTGATCTAAGTCCAACCGGAAATTCCGTTTTGCTGATATGCATCACACTTAAATCAAATTCCTCATTGGAAACTAGATGGACAGCGTTGTAATAAATTGCTTACTACAACAAAATCACGACTTAGTTTCACCTGGGAAATGATACTATTTTGATATCTAATAGGTGCTGTTGAGTGCAACGAGAATATGTTTTTGAAATTTCCCGAACACCCCAAAAACTTGAGTTACGAATATAAACTGGTTTTACATACCTTAACTTTCTTGTAAGTCACAGATGTGGTAGAATATGAACCGATTTTAAATTTCTGATCGGATTTTGTTAGAAGAGACTATGGACTTTCCAAAAATATATATAGTTATATAGCTTGATTGTCATATCTGTCTGTTTTTGCCTCAAAATTTACAACTTATTGGATTTTGTCACTATTTTCTAAATTTGATGAAGTTTGTAGGTGCTATTTTATAAGGCCACCCTAATGCAGGTTTTCACGAGTAATACGCATAATTTGTACGCAATTTTCATATCCTATATCATGATTCCAGTGGAAACATACCAAATAGTTCAGAATACTAAAATAAGCAATAAAAAATATAATAAAAAGTTGTATTGATTTCAATTTCAATGTATTATAATTTTCATTTTTAGTATAGCAAAGTTTTTTTTTTTAAATTTACTAAAGAATCTTATGTCACAATGGGATAATCCCTTGTAACGGATTATTGTTTAAATACTCAAGAATGGGTCCACTGTACTTTGGTGACGGCAAACACCTTGTGCTTTGTTGCAAATCTTGTATTTAGTATATATATATTTATGTACGAATTATTGTGTTTGCTGTTGCACGCTGCAGACTCAACACTAACAGGGTGTGAGTCTTGCATAAAATGAAATGGCGGGATCATTTGCCGTCGCTAGGAAATTTCAAATTTATTATCGGATTTAACATTATTTATGATTTGTAAGAAATCTTGTCGTATATCAAAGTCATTGGGTGACATAAACTATTGATGGTTATCGATAATTTACATCAATTCTCCTCAGCTCCACGCTGCTTTGTTCCACTTTATACTCCTTATCCAGTTCCAACTGCTCCGTCGCCCCCTTGATGTTTCACATCGTTCATCGCTTTGCATTTTGGCCGTGTCTGGTGTTAATAATGATGACGATGATGTTCCTGAAGAGGCAGAATCTGTTGCTGTTGGAAATGGAGCTGACGATGATGAAGAGGATGGAGATCATTGCAAAGTAGTTTCCCTGTTTGGACCTAAAAGGGTTCATTTGTGTTTGCTTTTCAAGTGTACAACGTGTTGTTTATATTTCAACGTGATTTATGTTTATAACGTCATTAAATTGGTAGATAAACATTATGGGTATGGAATGGTAGATGTCTTGACATCTGGGCTATTTGCGAATAAGGTCATTGTACGTAGAATGAATTTTGCAAATTTGAAAACTCAATTGCATATTGAGTTACGGACATTATTTGATGTGAAATTGCTGTGTGCAGTTTAACCCGAAAACTATAGACAGAAAAAACTGACTCCTACTATAAGAAACGCTAAGTTTATTAATTCGTGACTATACTCGATACTTTGTTGTGGTACAGCTTATCACGGGATCTGCTTTTATATAAATGTTTTAAATGTATATGTATTTTTATTTACACGGACAAAACATTAGAACATTAAAAATATATATTGAAAACCAGTACAGAAATTTCAGTCAGGTAAACTGACTGATAAATACCATCACCCAATAATAATTCCTATTACAAGATAATTAATTACCAATTTTGATTATCCTCCAAGTGTCGGTTTAGAAATTATGGGAGAAATATTAATTTTCCAAACAAGGTCATTTTGTATGGGAGGTACCGGTATAATCCATATTCATTCCTGATTCAAATTATCATAACTGTACAACTTACGCAAAATTCGACTGAATTCACTGTACTTACAAAAATATATGTATTTAAAACTATGGGGGTATATTCGGTATTTTGTATAGGAGTTACCAGAAGGGATGCGTCAAATAGTTATGTTTTGAAAGGTTTTGCTTCCTATTACAAGATAAATTAATTGACCAATTTTCATAACCCCCCAAGTGTCCTTTTGGAAATTATGGGATAAATGTTAATTTTTCAAAAATAGGTAATTTTGTATGGGAGGTAAAAGAAGGGGTGATCCGATATAATCCATATTCATTCCTGATTCAAATTTTCATAACTGTACAAGTTACGCCAAATTTGACTGAATTAATTGTACTTACAAAAAAAGATATGTATGTAGGACAATGAGGGTGAATTCGGGAATTTGTATGGGAGGTACCAGAAGGGGTGCGTCAAATAGCAAGGTTTTCTGAGGTTTTGCTTCCTATCGAAAGATAAATTAACCGACCATTTGTCATTATCCTTATATTAAGGTTTACTCAAGTTATCCTGCTGACCAGCCATCCAGCCAGCCTGCCAGCCAGCCAGACAGACGGACATAGCTCAATCGTCTTAAAAAGTCCTGAAACGAATTTGGTCTTAAGATACTTGGGGTCTAACTCGTCTCCTTTAATGCGTTACACTTTTTTTCGTATCAAATGATATATACCCTCATCCCAAAGGGTGATATTACGATTAGGATGTGAAGTTTTAAATCGGATAGACACAAAATGAAGATTTCTGCAAGTCACCCAAGCACATATTTTTGTCTTTTATTAATATAGCCATTCATCCAAATTGCGCATTAACACTAGATGTTATTATTCAATACAATCAAATAGTACGTTCGATCACGGTTAAATTCACTATGTCAAGTCATCGCAATTAATTTTGTTGGCGGACCGCATTGAAGTTTTATGGAAACCTCGCAGGCCGCAGTTAATTGAGCAGAGTTTAGATCAGGGACCGGCATACAAATACCACCATACTTTGTCATTGTATGTGTGGGATGAAAATCTCCTTCTTTCAATGCACTGCAAAAAATGTTGTGTACGTTTAAGAAATCCAATTCGCCGTCTTTTTTTTCTTACACACATTGAATAACAGAAAACAGAATAGCCAGGAATCATCACGTGAATGTGAGGCAAATTCTGCTTCCTTTTTGTTTCTTTGTCTTCTATATATTTTTTTTATATTTTCACATCATTCACCATGAACAAGATTATAAGCATTCTCAGAGTTGTATGAATGTAGGCCAAGATTTTTCCTCAAAATTTGCAGGTATGATAAATTCTAGTCCCCTCTCACACTTACGCCTACAGCGGCGATGGTTTCTTCTGTACGCACGGTACGCGCTTGAATTGAGTGAATTTTATCCAAAACAGTAAAAGTGGTCTATCCATTGTATTGCGTATTAGCTGCTCAGTTGGATGATTATGTGCACCAAAAACAAACAAAGTTTTGACAAACATTTTGAAAAACAATTTCAACGATTTGTAACATTTATTACCGATTTGCTTTGCTGAAAAGTACCCACTTGACATTGAAGTCCGGAAACGTGCCCAAAGGGAATAAAAAACGGACTGTTGGCGGATGAAATGTCCGTTTTAGGATCCGAAAGGGATACCAAAAAAGACACATCGTCGCCTTGTTTGTGGCAGCAAAATTGTCCGTTTCTGGATCCGCCAATCTTACATTTTTGGATCCACCTTCGGAAGCTAGTAGGAGGTTTTTCGTGTTTCATATTCAAATGTTCCTATGAGAACTGAAATTCTTTTACTCATTTGTTTACATTTTTATTTCAGTTATTTGTTTATGTTTACTTTAGTTCTCTTGTTTTCATTCAGTCACAGTACAGTGGTTTTTTGGTAAAAAAAATTAAAATGTATTATCACATTATGACAATTAAAATTTAACGTACTTAAATGTACTATAATATTATAAAACAAAAGGTACTTCGTACAACTTAAGCAATAGAGAACAAAAATAAGGCACTTCATATAACATATAGGAAAAACACAAAAAAGGCACTCGCATGACTCAAATTATAGGAACAAATTAAAAAATTCATCTATTGTCTTTTTCTGTTGCAGTCACGGTTAGTTAACAGTTTTCATTTTGTTGGTAGCTTTGACCACCCTATCGTGCGCGTGTTGGAAATATTTTTGGGTTATTTTGTCAAAATCTGCATCATTCAAAGAGTATTTCTGTTTGAAAGCAGCTGAAAAATAATGGATAAGATTAAGAACTGCATTTAAGACAGCAAGAATAAAATAAGCATTACTTCTGATGGCTAAAGTTACAGTAGAACCTCGTATGCACTTCTTATTTTGAGTTCCCCTCCAAGAATATCGCTGGGCCAACTCATCAGAAAATATCTGCCGCCACGCCATTCCACTGCTTTTCCATACATTTCCTTGCTTTTTCACTAACACCAAACACGCGTAGCCTCGAGAGTAATTTATCCAATAAACCGAAAAATTAGAGAACATTCAAACGAATGTACACGCAAAAGTAAAAAAGTATACACAAAAAACAAATAGAATGAGAATTAAACATCCATTTTTAATCCGCCTGCGCGGACCTCCGCAAACAAACCGAATAAATGTCAAGTGTGTAATTGAAAAACACATACATACCTGTAACGTTAATAAAAAACACATTATTTTTTAGTCGATTAAAATATTATTTTGGCTGTTAACAGTTTATTTTAAAAGGAGCGTGGCTTCCACCCTGGCTGTAATTTATACCAACAACATATATAACAAATATCATCATCATACCTCTGATAGTTCATGAGATATATTCATTTTAAATTATACCACGCCCTTTTTTTCCAATCATATTCAAGGGCTATCAGCAGGTCATCAATGCCACTTTGTTAAATTTTCGTATCAATCTTTTAGAAAAGCCGTAAGAGCGATTTTTGATAAGCAAGCGTGACACCGCCCACCCCCTTGCTGTAATTCTAAATATACGAACAACATATATACCAAATATCACCTTTATGCCTTTAAGATGTAAGCCACGCTCACTGATCCGATCACGCCCATTTCTTGTAGATAAGGAATATTGGAAGCCTATTTTCACCACCGACCTTGCACATTTATTCTGTGAAAATTACAAAAAGATCGGTCCAGCCGTTCATAAAAAATGCAGACAATCAAACAAGCAATCATATCGCTGGCTTAACCCTACGGTCCATAACCGGGTACCCGGATAACAATTTGAACTTTAAAGATCTGCTGTTCCTATAATATTGAAGATATCAACATGAAACATGAGACTAGAAAAAAGATTATCAAATTGGTTAAATATATTAAACAAAAAATGAGTTTAATGTTTTTGTATACAGGGGTCCATGACCAGGGTACCCGGGTACCTTAGAGCAAATTATCTTATAATTCAAAAGAAAAAAACGTTTGTTTTATTTTTATTTTGTTTCACAATGTTTATTGATGTGTAAAATATGAAATATAATTGTTTCTTAGTTGAATTATTTATATTTTATTCATTTTAACTTATTTGTAATAGTTGATGTCTTATGTTGAGTCATTGTTGAAACGTGCAAAACATTTTGATATTGTTTTAGTATGTTGATCGCAAACTGGTTTCTTGCAAACGCTGCAGACTTTTCTCGTCTTTCTTCTCCTTTTATCTGGCAAAGAAGCGCACAAATAATAGCTTCCTCTTATTGGCTTCCTGCCATCAGTAGAAGCGGCCGTAGAAGTAGATGGTTGCCCGGTATAGGTTACCGTCTCCACTGGTCTTCCCAAAAAGCTCTCAATTGCTGTTTTGGTGGAAAAGCGGCGCGTTACTTGGCTACTGGTTACTCTTTTTATACCATCACCCTTAGGGATGAAGGTATATATCATTTGATAGGAGCCAAAAGTGTAACACATAGAAGGAGTGACTTTAGACCCTAGGTTTCTTTGAACCAAATTCGATTCATGACTTTTTAAGTCGTTTGAGCCATGTCCGTCTGTCTGTCTGTCTGTCCGGTGGCTGTCCGGCTGGTTCGCACGATAACTTTCGAAAGACGCAACCAAATGTTTTGAAATTTTGCACGAGTTATTATTTTCTCAAAACTACTTACGGTATTGCAAATGGGCTACATGGCCCCGCCCCTTCTGGTACCTCCCATACAAATACATCATTCCGCCCACTTTAGAAATCGAGTAATAATATCAATACACCCTACGGAATCGTCCCCAAGTTCTGTATTTAGTAAAGCTATAACAGGATAAAGTTTTGGAAAAAATTTTGAAAGCCTAGCCACGCCCCATCTGGTACCTCCCATCCACATCTGGTACCGCCCACTTTAAAAATCGATTAATATTATTAAAAGACCTAACGCGATCGTGCCCAAATTCTGCATTTGGTAAAGTTTAAGCAGGATAAAGTTTTGGAGAAAAAATCTGGAAGTCTAGACACGCCCCTTCTGGTACCTCCCATACAAATGTACCACTCCGCCCACTTTAGTGATGTACTAATAATATCAGTACACCCAAGGCAATCGTGCCCAAATTTTGTAATTAGTAAAGCTATAACAGGATAAAGTAATGGAGAATAAATCTGGAAGCCTAACCACACTCCTTCTCGTACCTCCCATACAAATGTACCACTCCGCCCACTTTAGAAATCGAGTAATAGTTTGCGAGATTGGCGTTCAATATTATCCAAATATCTCGTATTGGAGCAGCTTTGTCTGTGCGCTGCATCTGTTTACTTTTGTGTGCCTGTTAGGTACAAAATGCCTATGGAAACCAGTATTATTTTACAAACATGAAATTTGGACAGGTGAGATGTAAAAACTAAGCGTTTCTAATAATCTGTGCAGATATATATTATTTTATTTGAATATAAACGAAAAAACTGCTCTAGGTACCCGGGTACCCTGGTTATGGACTCCCGTTCATCCAGCTGGTTATGGACCGTAGGGTTAACATGTAAAGGCTTTAAGTCCACTTTTTTTCGAAATTGAGATTTTGATGCAGTTATGTTCATTAAGTAAAAATACATCGATTAAAAAAAAAATACAGTTATCTCATTTGTAGTTGTTTTTTTTTGTAGTGATGAGTAAAGGCGCTAAGTCCAATTTATCACATCTTTGTGTAATATAGCACATCTTCCAATGTTGCTATATCAACTTCATCGCGAGGAATGGTCTGAGAATGGTCCAACCAATTGATATAACATTATTTCCCACTGGCTACACTCAGTCATGATATTATCTCTCTTTTGTTGGATGGTTTTTTGTCTCTCCTGTAAAATTGTAAAATATGGACTTAGAGCCTTTACATGTTAAACCAGCGAATATATATTATTAGGAATAAATCTGATGTAATTTTTATTTCCTGAGAAAGCTCAGGTTGCATGAGAGGTACCGGGAACTGGAAAACGTTTACGTTATAAAGCCAAATTTTAAAATAAATTCAGTTTCATATAAGTTTGAAGGATAACGACAAACGTATAGATTTTGTAAAATTTGACAGGTAAACTCTGTGGAACTCCATCCAAGAACATTGGACCAACCATCGACTTTAACAACTTGACAGTATGACGAATATTTTGTACAAAAATCTCCGATTATCCGACTACAAGTACAAATTGACTTAGCTATTGAAATCAAACTTCCTTTTCGGTACATCTTTAAACGCCTTCACTCGAAAATTTGGTACATTAAAAGTGCTCAGCCTGATATAAAGAGCTTTATACAAACCTAATTTGTTTTCAGATATTGCATATGCATTACTTAAACTACAAGTAAACTGCGGCGTTATTATTTTAAGGCTCTCAACTAAATATAACACAATTTGCACAATACGAAATGATTAAATTTCAATATCATTTATTAAAACCATAAATTTCTTATCAATTAACAGCAAAAAGGACAATTGCATCTTGAGGTTAATACAAGTGATAGAATGAGTCCACAAAGTGACAGAGATGTCGACAAATAAACATAGATTCAAATAGACACTCAAATAGACAAGTCGACAGACGGACTTGCAGACAATAGTTCGATAAGCATCCACAAACAAACTGCAAAAACAATAACGGGAGCAGCAGGAACAGAAAACCCATCATCAGTGGTTAATGAAAAACCAAATGAAGAAAATGAACACTAGAAGGAAAACACATCTGTCGTACGGAAATTTTACAATGAGACACATAAAAAAGCGCAAAATGTTGGCATCTTTAGACGCAAGCACATCGGCAATTGCGACCCAGTACCACTCCCCCGCCAAGGAAAACTTTTATGCCTCCTGTTGTAACTAACATCTTCTATTCCATCAAATGACAATTTGCGAATGCAGCGACTGTGGCAGTAGGCACACAAAAAACAAGACGGGAAATAAAAACAGACAACGGAATTGAATTGAACACAAAAAGAAAAGTCGCTGAGAAGAAGACAACAACAAAGAATAAAAAGTTCAATCAGAAATTAAGAAAGAAAATGAACATGCGACATAAACAGAAACTTTTCTTTTTCCCTCGCTCGACTCGGCTCACACAAATGTCTCAAGATGTTTGAAACGTCGACACTAGTGTCGAATGTTGCACATGGAGGCCGGGAAAAGTAGGCTGACACTTCGGCACAGTGGTCTACAGCAACATGTTAATATATGTATGCGTTCATTACTGACGGATACAGCATACCGGACAGCCATAGTATGAAGATAGTGCCAGATACCTATTTAATTATGCTGTGATAGTTTTTTTTTTAATTTAAACTGACATGACATTAAAAGCATAATTAGTTTTTTGAGTTATTATGAGTTCACCTCGCCTGAATGAAAAATAGGTTGACCTAAAATGGTTACAAAAACGGTAAATGGCGTTTTATTCAGATCAATTGTACATTAAAAATCCACTTGAATCAAAATCGCACCTGATCCTTTTTTTCAAGATAAAAGGATTTTTTTTTATCATCGTTTTGTGATTTGTTTTTGATTTTTAAAGAAGTAACTTTCTTTGCCCCTTGATTCCACCATCAAATTGTAGAGATATTTTATCGTGTTATATCACATTGGAAGCTGCGGAAAAAAATCTTCTTACTATTTTATTTATATAGAGATTCAAATGAATGTTAGAAAAAAGCATTTAAGATGGTCCAAACTTTGTGTGTGTGTGGTACATTAAATAAAGCAATATTGTTTCCAATCCATCTAAATAGCATAAAACGGAGATAAAAAACAAGAAATCCTTTTATCTTAAAACCAGTACAGAAATATCAGTCCGGTGAACTTTTGATAAATACCCTCACCTTATGAATGATATAGTTTGAATCTCTAGTTATTGAAATTAGCCGGTTTTTAAATGATATTACTTATGTATTATTTGCAACATTTTTGTATATAAATGAACTCGGAGTTTTGTTGGCTGGAGTTGAATTATTTCGATAATTTATATCGATTGTCCGATTTTACTCAAACTTAAAATTTATGCAAATTTTGGATGTATGTTTGGATCCAGTTGCTGGTGCTTAGCTTATTATACACTTAATTTTTGGAATGTCAGTAAGGCACCTTTGATTGCATTACATATACATTTGTTTAACATCAAAATTGTTTAGAAGTCTATATATATATAAAAATATATATACATTTTGATGTCACCACTAATTGCGAAAACTGTTAAACCGATTTGTACCGAATTTTCAGTGAAAGTTGGGGATGGTCTGCAGATGGTCCCCAAAACTATGAGGATGCATTCGGTCATTTGTATGTATGAGTACCGAAAGGTGTGTTGCAAATATTTTTGGTTTTTGATGTTTTTTTCTGTAATTATAACGTAATTGAACTCACCACATTTTGAAGTACTCCAACTGTCCGTTTGGAAGTTATTGGAGAAATATTATTTTTACAAAAATATGTCGTTTTGTATGGGAGGAAGAGTTAAATTTTTATAAGCGTACATCTTACACAAAATATGACTAAATGCAATGTACTTAAAAAAAAGATTTGTATTTAAAACTATAGTGGTCAATTGAGTCATTTGCGGCTAGACTCGCAATTTTTTTCTCCAAAACTTTATTCTGATATAGCTTAAAAAATACAGAATTTGGGCATGATCGCGTTGGGTGTAAGTTCGCTTATTGTAGAGTATGCGGCCCCCTTTCATTTCTGAAACTAAACATTGTTTGGCAACTCTGTTTATATGTATATATATCTTACTGAAAAATATCAACAACGCGTGGTTGGCAACGACTATGCTCATACCGTTAGTTTTCTATCAGTCTATGAGTGGAATCACGTAATTTTTTCTATGCGCATTCGAAGAGATCAAGTGTTCCACATATTTAGCATTTGTCAATATTGTTCAATGAGATATTATAAATAGTGAAATTAACTGTAGTTATAATCAGTAAGTAAGTTATAGTACCAACATTATAAATAAGGGTGCAACACCCTTATTTGCAGGGAGAGTTCCACAATACCCTCCAATATTCAAAATACTAGTTTTTCGGGTTTATTTGATTTTTCATACATAACTTATTCGATGTTGTTTTATAACATTGTTACATGTAGACTGATAATTAAGTTCTATGCGTCGTTATAAAGTATTGGTATATTGTTAGTGAGTCTGAGACTCTAATCTAAGGGTGTATCATTTGATACGACCCAAAAGTGTAACACATAGAAGGAGTCACTTTATGACCCAACGTCATAGTATGAGATTTGTTCGCGTGTGCTGTTTTGCGTAAACAAAAAATCATTTTCCCAAACATCACTAAACATTTTAAGTAATACTGTAATTAGCTTTCTGATTTGCGTGTACTACCTTCTAGCACAAAGCTCTTTATGTGTACATGTAAATGCATAAAAGCTGCTTTCGCTCGCGAGCTCAGTTTCTTTGGACCAAATTCGATTCCTGACATTTTAATTCGTTTGAGACATGTCCTTATGTCTGTCTGTCTGTATGACTGGCTTTCCGGCTGGTACGCACGATAACACGAAACGAAAGACGATACCACAAGTTTATATTTCCCTAAAACTACTTACGATATGGGCTACATGGGCACTCCCCTTCTGGTACCTCGCATACAAATGTAGCATTCCGCCCACTTTAGAAATCGACTAATAATAACAATACATCCATCTCGATCATTAGTAAAACTATAACAAGATAAAGTTTTGAAGAATAAATTAGAAGTCTAGCCACGCCCCATTTGGTACCTCCCCTACAAATGTACCATCCGCACACTTTAGAAATCGAGTAATACTATCAATATACCCAACGCGTACCTTCTGTCACCTCCAATAACCATCATGTACCGCCCACTTTAGAAATCGATTAATATTATTAATAGATCCAACGCGATCGTGACCAAATTCTATATTTAATAAAGCTCAAGCAGGATAAAGTTTTGGAGAAGAAAGTATAGCCACTCCTTCTGGTATCCCACACAAATATACCGTTCCTCACACTTTAGAGATGCAGTGGTAATATCGATGCAACCAACGTGATTGTGTCCAAATTCTGTATTTAGTGAAGCTTAATCAGAATAACGTATTGGAGAAAAAAACTTTAAGTCTAGGCACGCCCCTTCTGGTACCTCCTATACAAATGTACAATTCCGCCCACTCGAGTAATAATATCAATATACATACTAGAAAATTGTATGTTTTACTGTGGGTGAGGGTATATGTAAGTCGGTTCTCCCGCCTTAAACTTTCTTACTGGTTTTAATGCAATTTATAACACCGCTCTGATCAATTTTAAATACATAACTACAACCGCAGCTACAATTGCTAAACAACATTGGTAACTGTTAAAATTTCCACAGCGCGTGATTTGTATGATTTTTCATCCGTTGATTCACTGTAATTTATTCAAACAATTGAACAATATTGATATGTACAAAACTGTATGCGATACAACAAATGCGATGAGGACATCATAGCCAAAGAACAACAACTATCGTTAAAAAAAAAGACTTGGCGATACTTGTAACTTAAGCATTTGGTTAGGAAACTGCCACAACAGCTCTTCATTCCTGATCCTGAGAGAGACCTTGCGTTTGCATAGAAAAACCAAGCGACACAATCACTCTGGCGATGACGAAAACAGACGTTAAATGATGAAGGCCCACACCTTCCTGCATATTTCGTTCCGATATTTGTACGTGTAGTACAATGGGAGTGTTGTTTTTAATGAAAAAATACAACTCAAAATCTTTTGGGGAAATTTAGGGAAATATTGTAATTACTTAGAGATTATTTGTTGCAGTTAGGAGATGCTGAAATAATGTTAATGTGAAATTGCTTGATGTATTCAAGTTTGACAAACTTCATATAATCTAATTGTAGACATATTATGATTCACAGTCTTAAGAAATAACTTGTTAATATGTCATTGTTATCAATAACCTAAATATTTTTTATATTATTTTTAATATTTTTTTATATTACAGAGTTATTTCTACAATGTGGCCGGAAAAGTCGGAATATTTGGCAAATCTAAAATTGCCTTTTTGTATGGAATTTTGCATGCAGTTGTAACAGAATGGATTTTCGAATGAAAAAATAGAAAAACTTTGTTGGAAAATTCCGGAAAAGTTCGAAAAATTTAAAAAAAAATTTCGACGATATTTTGTTTTTTTCGGTTGAAAACTCGAAAAATTTGGAAAATTTGAATTTTTTCGGCAAAATTTTGCATTGATATTATGAAAATCGCAAATTTAACTTTTTATAATTTTGTGTGCAATTGTTCCGTAATAGCTTTTCGAATGGAAAAATAGCAAAATGTTGGTTGCAAAATTATGGAAAAATGCAAAAAGTTTAATTTTGTTGAGAAATCTTGCATTTTATCGTATTTTATGATAAATTTTGACGATGTTAATGTAAAAATAGAAAAATTCTTAGTGGAAAACTGGAAAATTCACGATAAAACTCGAAAAATTTAGACTTTTTCGACGAAATTTTTCATTTTATCGCTTGGTTTGATGATTTAAGACGACGTAATTGTGGAAAATATGTTGTGATGGTTGGCAAATTTTGGATTATTGCTATTGTATAAAAATGGTGTGAAAAATTTATAGTAATTCATCAAGTGAGAACGACTGGCCAATTTTGCTCAATTTTTTTTTTAATTGTTCGTAATTGGCTGAATGTTTTTATGCAAGAAAATTTTGGGAAAATCCTTCGGAGAAGTCGGGAAATTTGAAAAATTTTAAATTGTTTTTTTGTATGGAATTTTGTGTGCAATTGAAACGGAATGGCCTATTGAAAGAAAAAATAAGTAATTTTTTGCGAAAAACTCGAAAAAACGCAAAAAAAATTATCTTTTTTATCAACAAAATTTTGCAGTTTTCTCATGATTTCATCATTTTGAACGATGGTGGAAATTTCGGATAAATTTTGGTTGAAAAATTTAACGAGATAAATAATATTAAAAGATATATTATTGTTATAATATCTTATGCAATATTTATCAATTTGATAAATTTTGTCTTGCCAAAATTTTAATGTGCTCGAATACGGACTCGACGATCGCTTCGTACATTGTTTGAGATCATCGAAATTACATGTCATCCGTCGAACCCGACCGGATGACTGCTTGATAGCTTGCATTTCATTTTTGAAAGTCAAATCGCTGTAGAGCTGCATTCGTACAAATCTGTTAACAGCGTGACCGACGAGGATGAGGCGACCAACAATCCGACCGAATTTTTCAACTCGCTTGAGTGGCGAATAATTTACAAATTAAGGTGAGATCGATCATAATGATTCGATCATAATCATATTGCGGTTTCTGAATCAACCGAAATTGTGCAACAGTAAGTAGTTGTCCGTCAAGAAACTGATAAACAATGTGATTAAACCGACGATCATCAAAGGCAAATTCAAAGAAGGGGGAGTCCTTATTTCACGAAATCGTATCATTCCAACTGATTATCCATTCCAATTACCCGTTCGGGTGGCTCTGGCAATGAAAATCAATAAATCGCAAGGCCAATCGTTGGAAGTATATGGGAGTAGGCTCGAATTTTCCTGTTTTTCGTGCAGTCAGCTGTATGTTGCCTTTCCGCGTTTTGGCGAACCGCCTTCGTTGTTTCTTTTTGCGGCAGAGAACTATTCGAAAAACATTGTTTATCCTATCAATCTCTACTAAGTTTATCTGAAGGCATTAAATTGGGGCGAGACGAAGTTCGCCGGGTCCGCTAGTTTGGTATAAATCAATTCAAAACAATTCATCTGCTATTGTATTTGACATACACCACTTTCATAAAGTTGAAAACCCGATTAAGGCAAAAGCAACGATTAACGCGTATTTAATTGAATTGAATGTTTTAAGCAGTTGTATTTGTATAACAGTTGTATAACAGAACGCACGCACATAACAATATGGTGTACTTGTGTGCAGTTGCATAATATGTCGTGCCATGCCAAAAATCAGCTCTGTATTCTAGCGTCTGTTTTTGAGTTGAGTGCTAAAAAAACGTGTGGGGTGTTGCTTTCATAACACTTAATCAAACACAAATTTCAAGTAAGAGTAAATTGACGATTATGTCTGTGTCAACGAAACGATTATTGTCGGCCTTGCAACGCTAAAGTCTTCAGGAAAATAAAAATTAAATAATATTTTCATTGAGTGGGATACATAAAAAACAATTTGGAATTATATTTCGGAGCATACTGGCAATCAAAAATTAGTGCATTATTTTATGTTAACGTTTTTATATATGTATATTTCGGTACTATAGATTAGTGACATATTGCCATTTCGAAATTTATTCAATTTTGTACAAATAATTTAAAGAAGAGAACTTTATAAATTTTCGTTGTCTTATAACTGCAGAACAACGAAAGCGAGAAAGTGGAAGCACCTTTATAAAGTGAATATTCATTATCACATATATGCAGTATTACAAAAGCGACAGTCCTCAATTCGGTCTGAATGCTTGTGATTCTAACGAATGCAAATGTAAAACCATGACTTCCTCCTTGGAATTTGACAGCCAATCTAATTTTCGTCAAAAGTCACGAGGTTAATGAGAACATATCAAAGTGGCTTTATTCGACTACAAATACTAAATAAAAATTAATTAATTGGCGCACCTTTCATTGTAAGAAAGATCAGCAATGGTTTTAACATTGCAATAATACCAACGAATCTGTAATTTTCTTATTCAATTTATAACACTTTTAATTGAGTTTTATATAGAAACTTTTCTTGAAGCAATAATCACAATTTCACAGTTTTGTATATATCATATAAAAATCGAGCAAAGTATTGAAAAAGCCATTGAAAACTTATCAGGGAAATATGCCATTGCAGAAGAAAATTATGTACATATAAACTGGTGAATTGCATCCTTCTCTCACACATACAATATGCAACGTAAAACATCCAAACACACAGGAAAAATTGCACATACACAAACTTATATTCGCACACATTGAGTTGTATGCCTCAGCTCATATCTCAGTGACTGTTATTGGCCTCATCAATTGTACGCTTAGCAAACAACATTAAAAATAATTATAGACATTTTCCAAGACAACTTTTCTAACACATTCAAACCATTACCAAAGTATGCGAGAAAAATATAATAATACTCGTACCATATTTAAGGCTGCCATTCAGTCAGTCAGCCAATGGTGGTACAACTCAACGGCTCAACAATACGGAGCTGGTACACACCGAACAAGAGGGATTCTATCACGAATAATCAGGTATTATTGGGTTTTCTTTGATAAATACCTAAGCACAGAAATACTGACCTTCTAGGAAATAATGTCACATCTCCATTGTAGTAATTTTTAGATATGTATCTTCTACATTCTATATCTTCCGAGTCTAAAATGTTTCAAAAATATTTAATATTAGTCAAAAGTTATAGGACTTAAAAGTTACATATCTTAAAACTACTTAAATGGAGATGTGACTTTTTTTCTTAGGAGGTGAACTGACTGATAAGAAACCTTATCTTATGTCAATACTCCAAAATGTTGGTTGATGATGTTAAATTTTTTTTTTTTTTTGTTGCGAAGGAAAAATTTTTTGAATTGGAAAATTTTTAAATTGTATAGGATGGATAGCACCAGCAGTTCTTACACTGTGAAACACTTTCGAAGCCATTGTCTGAGGGTCCGGAATTTCCAAGATAGGGAAAAAGTACAAGGTCAGTATAGTAAAACCCCCAAGAGGTTTGGCATTCTCAGACCAAACTTTGTTATGACCTTTTATATATTTGGTTTTATAGATGTTTTAGATTCATTTTTCAGCTAAAACTTAAGAACCATTGATGATCTCTCATATCATTCTTCAGCAGAATAGTTAAGGCATATTATATAATTGCACGATGATGGGTCCAAATATTTTGCGGAGTATTTTTCTCTCGAAGACTCCCAGAATAGATTGATCTTCTTGTGTCATTACCCAGGATTCTGCGCTGTAGGATCTTTGATCTGGATCTTTGTTCTTCGAGAGAGCGCTTTGTCGTTAAATCGCTTGCTTAGCGCATAGTAGCAGCGGTTTGCGATCAATGTTCGTCTTTTGATTTCGAGGCTGACATTATTATTTTTGTTTATGGTGGAGCCAATGTAGACAAAATCATTTACCACCTCAAAGTTATAGTTGTCAACGTTCACGCAGCGTCCCAGACGAGTGGACTCTTTGTTCGTTGAAACAAATAACTTGGTTTTGTCCTTGTTTATCACCAGACCCACTTTAGCCGACTGCTTCTCAATGCTCGAAAAAGCCGCAGTAAGATCTCGCAATCGACGTCCAATAATATCTATATCATCAGCATACGCGAGCAACATGTGGCTTTTGTTAAATATGGTGTCATTCCTCTTTACTGCTGCCTTCCGCATGATCATCTCCATTACGATGTTAAGAGATCGCAGGACAGACTATCGCCTTGTCTAAAACCTCGCTTGGTAGAAAATGGCTCTGACAGACTTTTGCCAATTTTCACTGAAGACTTCGTGTCAGTCAGTGTCATCCCTCAGAGTCGCCGCCGGCTTTAAAAAGATGTGCCGGCAGTCTATCGGCTTTCGCGGCTTTATTATTTTTAAGCCGCGCAATTGCCGTGCTGATCTCGTTTTGGCTCGGTGGTGGGACAGTCTACTCCATCATCGATGATTTGTGCGATTTCGTCACTTATGC
>OZ035881.1:49649153-49714439 GCA_964034835.1 Muscina levida | reverse complement strand
ACTTCAGACCCTAGGTTTCTTTGAACCAAATTCGATTCATGACTTTTTAAGTCGTTTGAGCCATGTCCGTCTGTCTGTCTGTCTGTCTGTCTGTCTGTCTGTTTGTCTGTCTGTCTGTCTGTCTGTCTGTCTGTCTGTCTGTCTGTCTGTCTGGTGGCTGTCCGGCTGGTTCGCACGATAACTTTCGAAAGACGCAACCAAATCTTTTGAAATTTTGCACCAGTTATTATTTTCTCAAAACTACTTACGGAATTGCAAATGGGCTACATGGCCCCGCCCCTTCTGGTACCTCCCATACAAATACATCAATCCGCCCACTTGTGAAATCGAGTAATAATATCAATACACCCTACGGGATCGTCCCCAAATTCTGTATTTAGTAAAGCTATAACAGGATAAAGTTTTGGAAAAAAATTTGAAAGCCTAGCCACGCCCCTTCTGGTACCTCCCATACAAATCTACTTTTCCGCCCACTATAGAGATGGAGAAATAATATCAATAAATTAAACGTGATCGTCCCCAAATTCTGTATTTAGTAAAGCTATAACAGGATAAAATTTTGGAGAAAAAAATTGGAAGTCTATTCACGCCCCATCTGGTACCTCCCATACACATCTGGTACCGCCCACTTTAGAAATCGATTAATATTATTAAAAGACCTAACGCGATCGTGCCCAAATTCTGTATTTGGTAAAGTTTAAGCAGGATAAAGTTTTGGAGAAAAAAATCTGGAAGTCTAGACACGCCCCTTCTGGTACCTCCCATACAAATGTACCCCTCCGCCCACTTTAGAAATAGGGTAATAATATCAATACACTCAACACGATCGTGCCCAAATTCTGTATTTTGTTATGTTATAACAGGACAAAGTTTTGGAGAAAAAATTGGAAGTCTAGCGACGCCCCTTTTGGTACCTCCCATACAAATGTACCTTTCCGCCCACTTTAGGGATGTACTAATAATATCAGTACACAGAAGGCAATCGTGCCCAAATTCTGTAATTAGTAAAGCTATAACAGGATAAAGTAATGGAGAATAAATCTGGAAGCCTAACCACACCCCTTCTCGTACCTCCCATACAAATGTACCACTCCGCCCACTTTAGAAATCGAGTAATAATATCAATATAATAGAAAATTATTTGTTTTACTGAGGGTAAGGGTAAATGTAAGTTGGGTTGCCCGACTGAAACTTTCTAACTGGTTTTAATTAGAAATCGGTTAATTTCAATAACTCAAGACTTAAACAATATCTTATATTGGGTGATGGTATTTATCTGTCAGTTCAACTGACTGAAATTTCTGTACTGGTTATATATAAGAAGAAGATAAGGCCCTCTTCCCATAAAAGTACGTTTAATAAGTAAAATGACCATCCACCTTTATCCACCTATGACGTATGTAATTCTCCTTGTACCAGTAACATATGTAGAAAACCTCATCTTCATACCTCCAATGGCTTGTGAGGTATGACCGATTGAAATTTCTGTGTGTGGCGGTGCCAATCTCTGATCGTATCCGAAAATGCCTTATCGAAATTTTCCTTATAAACAAAAAATATGCGTGTAGATTTCAGTAGAGTACTTGATTCCAATGTTCTACGGCAAACCTAAAGTAAAATAAAACTAACTTAAATCTTTAAAATCGAACAATTTTTTCATTATTAAAGTGTAACTCTCCCATTTGTCACCCAATTTGTATACACGATATCTTGCATTGTTCGAAAAAGTCCAATATTTATGCTCAATTTTAGAACTTGGAGTTATTTTGCGATTAATATTTTTTTATAAATTTTTTTATTATTTAAAACAATGATATTTGCTCCAAAAATGTAATTTTTAACTTTAAATGCTTCTATAATCAAAACTATCCAACCGATGTTAAAAGCTTGTATAGAAAAGTTTTAGGGCACCTCATTAGCTTTAATTGGAGACTACTCTTGTTCAAGACGTTGGGCGAGTTTACCAATTATTCATCAATAAGCTGATGTATGTCATAAAAAATTCCATAAGAAGTTCAAATCTTTATATCTTGAAAACTAATCAGAGGTAAAATTTTTAGATCTCATATTCGTGTTAAGGAGACACAAATCTGTAGAATTATTTGGAACTCTACATCAAAATGACTGTATACTAGTGTAATTAAAGAAAATTTACAAATAAAAGTTTACATGTTGTGTGTCTTTGTAGAGAAATTGTTAAAACTATTTCCAGCATCCTTTTACCTTTAGCTAGCTATATACAATAGTTAGAATCGGAAAGGAAAAACACATTTCTAATTTAATCTTAATTTTATTTAATTTTAATTACCTAAATTTGTTTATGCTACATATTTAAGAATGTTAGTGTAAATCATAAAATTTTAATGTTTAAATTTGACCATTGTCATATTCCAACCAGCTTCTCTATAATTTTACAGTTCCATCACGCCATTTGCACTCCCTTCTGAATGAATTTGTGGCAGGAGTGCGGTAGTGCCTAATGACAATATCATTGAGTGGGTGTTGTCCATCCGTCCGTATGCCTGAACACATAACAACTTTTGTTTGGTTTTTGACATTTTTTGATGTTGTTATGAGATGACGATGATTTGAGGTTGTTGCTGCTACTGCGTATATTCATTTGTTATGTTATATTTAATTCCATGAAATCAAATGTCACAAAATTCATTCAAATGTCAATCACAGTCATACTTGTGAACGTTTTGTACGTTCGTCCGGATGATGTAAGCACACACAAAGCAAACTCGTTGTGCCCATAAGCGTCATGACATCCGACGGACATTCTCTCCTTAATTCACTCACGCGCTTGTTCTCCGTAATAAGGGTGATTCTTAGACTTTTCTGATGTCAACTGAGAAAAAAGATATTTGTGAATTATGTGCAGGTTTCACTTTAAAGCATATTTCGCACATCGGGTCCATGTCAAAACGCAGCAATGGGGAATTTAAGTGCAAATTGTGAGATACATTTTCACATAAATCATATTTCTTTCGTCTGTCTGGTTCGCTGTTCCCACACACAGGTGTCGCTGTCTGTTATAATTTGCAGCAATTATTTAAATCTGTTGTCTATTGATTATTGCATATAAATATCGTCTACTATCTACCCCAGTATTGATCAACAATCATTATTGTGTGTTAACATTTATTAGTGTCAAATTGTAATAAATGTTCAACAAAATGTAGAAAATTGTTGCAAATTTTCAACGCCTTCACATTTTACTCCATCTAACTGTACTGCTGGAGTTTTTGTCGGTTCACAAAAAAGTCATTGTGAATTTGGCTGTTTGTCATTGTTCGAAAAAATATCTGATGTAATTGGAGATTTAGAGAGATTAAAATATGGTACTCACAAAGTAATCGATTTGGCAATAAGTTAAGAGTTTTGTTATTTCAGAAAACCTGAAGTGTATCGTGGTTTTGTCCAGTGAAGCCGTATACATTTAGTAGGTGGGAAAATATAAGCACACTGAGGAAATAAAACAATTAATACACTCTTGCATATTGGTTTTTCAGCTTTGATGGTAAATGCGATAGTAATTGCATTTCGCACGAAATTACCATAATTATGTCACGTTTAACATTTGCTGTTATTATTTTAGCTTATTACTTTACTTCGATTAATAAAAATTTTGACTGGGTCACATAGTGAAAGAACGATTGAATAAGATTAAAATAATTGCTGCGATTTGTTAATTTGATTTTATATCCTCACAACATATGTGATCCCACACACTAATTAATGTATAATGAAAATGCGAATGATTGTTGCATGCCCTCGACAAATATGAGGCTAACATTAAATGATACTAAAATTGTACATCTAATACAACGATATTTTGCACTTACTTTCGAAGTTGGAATATTGTCTCAATATTTTTATTTTTATTCTGTTGTAATCTTAAAAAGTATGTATATTATGTTCGGTAAAGAACTGACCTAACGTTGCTTTAACAAAACCTTTAAAAAAAATAGATATACACAATTATTGAAGCTCTGCTGTTTTGAACTAGTTTAATACAACATTCTGCTGGTATTTTGTTGAAACACATACAAAGGTCCTTCAAACGCACATACTTATGAAATGGCAGCAGAAAGGACCTTTCTTCATCACATCAACTACAAAAACACAACTGTAACATAACAACTCATTTTATGTTTAAAACAGACTAATGTCGATATATCTACATATGTTTATGAGCATGTGTGCGCTTGTGCTGGAAAAAAGGAAAAATCATTTTCAGCTTGAACTATAATATGATACTAACACATTCGCACCCACTCACATGCATCACAACCCAAACAAACGTATCTACGACATTAACAAAACATCATCATAATAAGGTTGTCAACTTGTGATGACATTGTCAACTGACTTGTCAAAAATTCACATCAAATGCAGATATTCACTCACTCATTCGTGTATACATATACAATACACACACATGCAAGCCATATACGCAGTCACTCACACATCCCCCACAAGAATATAAAAGTAAACAATATTTTTATTGTGCGTGTTTTGTATTTTGTTTTGTTTCCTTTTTTCGTAGACTACAAAAAAAACAACAACAACGCTCCCAGCAAAGGTCGTTGTTTTTAGGCGGCGGATGCCAAGAGGGAGGGTTAACTATGGTTTAAAGATTAACTGGAGGTTATAGTTTTGTTCAACATATTGAAAATTTTATAGACAGAAGAAATCCTTTGGAAACATGGAGAATGGATGAAATATCATATCATAAGTAATGTCATTTTAAATTCGCCGTGCTGTAAAATGTAAAATTTTTTGGTATTTATTTAACAATTTAAAACAACGTTTGTTCGTCTTCAAGCTTTTGTAGTCGCCGAAATATAATATATTAATGGTTAACTAAAAACATAACTCAGCAACATCCTTCACATATTATCATCGGTCTTAATAATTGTACATAAGTTATACTAATTAAGTGATTACTAATAATAATTTTCTCCATTAGTAACTTTCATTCAATATTTCTTTTTCTTCGTCTTTCTCCTCACAAATAAACGTTAAAATGTTGCATTAATCAATAACCACCTCTTTGAATGTGAGACATGAGGAAAGTCAAACATGAATTTAGCTCTGGCGGGGAATGATACCTAACTGTAAAGTAGGCACATACACAAACGTGAATACCGCATTGGCTTTATTGGACGTTGTCACATGATGAAAGTTATAAGATCATAGACTAACAAATGAAATCGTTGCTGTGGGAAAGCTTATCTATACATATAAGAGGCTTGGGTGACTGACTGATCACTCCCCAGCCCAAACGGCTAAAGCTAGAACCGTGAAATTTGGAAAGTAGGTTCCTTTTACGACGTAGGCACGCACTAAGAAGGGATTTTTGGAAATTCGGATTGGAAGCGGGTAAAATGGGCGTGGCACCGCCCCATACAACTGGAATTTTAAAATGGCACGGACCGGCCGTGGCATAGTGGTTAGAACACGCGACTACCATGCGGGAGATCGCAGGTTCAACCCTGGCTCCAGTCATCTTAAAAAAAAGAAAAAAGAAATAAAATTTTCTTTCATTGTCGGCTCCCCTCGAATGTTGTTTGACAGCAACTTCGCAGTATTAAGCGTCGATTCAATCGTCGTGTCTAGTAAGAGCTTCTCAAAACAGTGACGTTCGCATTCGTCGATAAATAAGTAGGTGCCGTTAGTTGTGAATCTAAAAATAGAAAGCGTGTTAATTCACAACAACGCGAGAAGCTATCCCATACCTCATTCATGGGGTGCAAAGGGAAATTAAGTTAAGTTTTTTTGTATCTTTTAAACCATTATAGGTACGAAGTCGAGATTTGGTACGTATATCGGACGTATAAGAAAAAATACTTTGTTTGTGGAGAGAGGGCGCTACCGGGAATGCTAGTATGTATATAAAATCTTTCGTACATATGAATGTTCTTCTGGTACCACAGAGCAGTAATAGAAAGAGTATCCAAGACTCCAAGCTTGGTTAATGTGTCGGAAGTTGCCTGGAAAGCGAGGTTCTAGCGAGCTGTTGTAAACAAACTACCACGAGAGTTAATAAATATAGTACTTTTGCGATCTTTTGTTCCATTGAA
Source organism: Muscina levida (assembly GCA_964034835.1). Taxonomy (NCBI): domain Eukaryota; kingdom Metazoa; phylum Arthropoda; class Insecta; order Diptera; family Muscidae; genus Muscina; species Muscina levida. The sequence continues at coordinate 49,708,350 of OZ035881.1, read as the reverse complement.
ATTAGTAAAACAGTCGTAAACAACCCTTTTTCTCTCTGTAAACTCGCTGTAGTTCGCAGACACCAAATTGCTCTTCATAATTTTATATACATAGCTTTGTTGTAAGTATACTGAATTCGTTCTTGTTTGCGTATCATATGCGCTTAGCAAAATTTGACTCAGGAATAAATATAGAATATATGGCGGAGGCATTATTGTACATCCCTTACAAAGTTACATATTTTTGAAACATCGCTCTTCCTTCCATAACTTCCAAACGGACAACAGAAAGATAATATTTGGTCAGTTTAATTACTTTGTAATGATAGCGTCGGTAAAAATACCTTTAAAAACTGAAATGTTTTCACACCCCTACTGCTACTTTCCACACAAATGACCGAATTCAACCTCATAGTTCCACATAAATATCGCCCGAGAAGACCAGCATAACTCTATAAAAGCAATCCCAAAATAAATGCATTTAAAGTTTACAATTTAGGGTAACTCCTAAAGTGCAAAACATTTTTGGACGCCACTCAATAAAGGAAATATACATAAGACAGGGTCGCTCTATATGGCGGAAAGTTTATGTTTTCTCCCCCTAGTCTTCAGTTTGTTAAAAATGACAAATAGGCAAAACGTAGCCCTTGATTAACCATGAAAAACGATATGCGCCTCATTTCGATCGAAAAAAATTACAATACAGCGTGATAATTACTATTTCGGAGAGCCGTAAGGTCTTCAGACAAACTACAAAACTAGGGGGAGAAACCATAAACTTTTTTTCGACCTTATCTAATATACATCAATACCATTAATTAATACGTTCTATATTTTGGTGTCGTGTGTAACACATAGAAGGAGTCACTCTAGACCCTAGGTTTCTTTGAACCAAATTCGATTCATGACTTTTTAAGTCGTTTGAGACATATTCGTCTGTCTGGCTGGCTGTCCGGCTGGTGCGCATGATAACTTTCGAAAGACGCAACCAAATGTTTTGAAATTTTGCACGAGTTAATATTTCCAAAAAACTACTTACGGGTATGCAAATGGGCTACATGTCCAGCCACTTCTGGTACATCCCATACAAATATATCGTTCCGCCCACTTTAGAAACCAAGTAATAATATCAATACACTTAACGGCATCGTACCCAATTTATGTATTTAGATAAGCTATACCAGGTCAAAGATTTTTGAAAGTTAGACACGCCTCTTCTTGTACCTCCCATGCAAATGTGCCACTCAGCCCACTTTAGAGATGGAGTAAAAATATCAACACACCCAACATGATCGTACCAAAATTCTGTATTTAGCAAAGCTATAACAGGATAAAGTTTTGGAAAAACAATTGGAAGTCTGTCCGCGCCCCATCTGGTACCTCCCATACAAATGTACCTTTTCGCTCACTTTAGATATGGAGTAATAATATCAAAACACTCGACACGATCGTGCCCAAATTCTGTAGTTTGTTAAGCTACAGCAGGTGAAAGTTTTGTAAAAAAAACTGGAAGTCTACCACGCCCCATCTGGGATCTCCCATACACATCTGCTACCGCCCACTTTAGAAATCGATGAATATTAATAATAGACCTAACGCGATCCTGCCCAAATTCTGTATGTAGTACAGCTCAAGCAGGATAAAGTTTTTGAGAGAAAATCTGGAAGTCTAGACACGCCCCTTCTGGTACCTCCCATACAAATGTACCACTCCGCCCACTAATAATATCAATACACTCGACACGATCATGCCCAAATTCTGTATTTTGTTAAGCTGTACCAGGATAAAGTTTTGGAGAAAAAATTGGAAGTCTAGCCGCGTCCCTTGTGGCATCTCTCATACAAATGTACCCCCTTTAGAAATCGAGTCATAATATCAATATAATAGAAAATGTTATGTTTTACTGAGGGTTAGAGTATATTTATGTCGGGTTGCCCGACTGAAACTTTCTTACTGGTTTTCTTCTTCAACTACACGAATTGTATTTACAATTTTCCGCTTAATGTCACATGGGGTATTCGAATCATGGGGTATGCAATAGCAAAGGTTTCACAACTAAGATACCAGACATGTCCATAGAATCTGTCCATTTCGTTGCAACAAAATGTTATTAATTGAAAGATAGTCAACAATCGCTTTCAAAAAATTTAAATCATTATTTGGCTCTTCGGTTACTCTGATGGCGCTCAACCAAGATTTCGCGTAAAGTATTAGGGTGAAAATGAAAACAGGGCTAAAGCTATTCAATTCTATTTTGCTCAAACCGATCAAACAGATCAAAAACTATTTTGGGCAGTACATGCCTTTCGCCATTGAGCATGACTGTGGGTTCTGATGGGCTGAAAAGATGATTGTGTGTATTTTTACCAAGGAACAATAAAACGATTTCAAGGAATTCCTTGTAGTCATCTCTAGGTTGTTTTTCGTTCAATTGAGCAAACCAAAACGAATTGATATCAATTTGGACTTGAACTGGTATTTTGGCTGCGACTTCATCATCTTCTATCCCAGGACTGTAGGGTTTGTCTCATTGGCAGCCCTGGCCCATGCGTTTTGTCGAGTTTGGTTTCGATCACATCAGCACTCAAGCAATAGTCACGAACCTTACCCCTCTAGGAAGCGAAATGAGCGCGGCAGGATGTAATTTCATAAAAAAAAAATAAAACAAATTGTATGAGGAGCAGTTTAAGGGTTAATGATAGGGGTAGATGAGGTTCGAGAATTGGAGTTGCAAAAATTTTGGGGATCGGTCATACCCTCTAGGGGTACCTTCAGGGCAGTTAGAACGGAGTGAGTAAATTTTATATAAATTATATTCCATATGGGAGCCCCATAGACGGTGAAGATAGGGTAGGTATTAGAGTATACAAACATTCGACTTTTTCGAAAAACCGGTTTCGGTTTTACTCGAAATTTACATTATTCCAAAAACTCGGTTTTCGAATACTAAATTAAGAAAAAAACCGGGTTAACCGGTTTTTTTCGGGTTTTTCAATTGTGCACAAAAGTAATAAAAAGTGTTACTATTATTACAAATTTAATTTTGAAATGTTAAAAACAACGTATTGTTTATATTATCGTACTAATAATCTGGTTTTTATTAAATACAGCCATTCATAAAATTATTTATACGTCTCCTAATATATTTCTCAGGTGAAATTTTCAGTTTAACCTTAAATTAAGTTTGAAATAGGTCCTAAAACACAAAGTTTTTTTTATCGTTTTAGTGCTTTTTCGATACCAGGTGTTGTCATTGAATTGAATATTCTTATCGACTCCTTACGTGTCCTTATTTCAAGAAAAGTCTGAAAAGGACATTATAATAGGACTTTCCAACGTTCAAATGTTCCACAAAAATGTTGCTGAGAAATTCTACTTAGGGTGCTCTAAGACAAAAATCAATATCTCCAACTTTTACTAATCACTTTGTTTTCAAATCACTGTGTGAACAGGGACCTAAAAAAGTCCGACCGTCTATGTTTCTTCATGTTTTAGTGCATCTTCGATATCAGATGTATTCAATGAAATTTAAGGGGATTTTTTGTGGAACATTTAAATTCTCTATCTGCACTCCTTAGCTGTTTTTTCACCCTTACATCGTGAAATGTCAGAAAATGATCTTTAAATGTGACTTTACAGCAAGCATTGAGCATATTATATGTTGTTATGCTGTGATTTTCATATTTTCAAAAAACCGCCAAAACCGAAAAAACCGACCTCAAAAAACCGGTTAGACCGGTTATTCGAAAATCGATATATTGTTAAAACCGGCTGACGGTTTTGAACAAAAAAACCGGTTTGCCGGTTTCCGGTTTCGGTTTTGTATACTCTAGTAGGTATGTTTAGGGACGAAAAATAAGTGGAAGTCAGCCTTACATATTACCTACATTTACATACTTTTGGCGGTGCTTGTTGTGAATTTTGTCCCCTTCCCCACCACCTTTGACCCCCCACTCCTCCCATACATTTTGGATTATGAAAATTTTCCCCCAATCTCCCAAATTAGGGGTTTAGCTGTATCCAAATCTTGTTACTTAGGATCTCCATACACCACAATGCCACCCCTAATGTAGATTAGGGTGAGACACTGTATTTGCGAAGCTGGCAGTCGCAGTATGATGTAGGGTATTGAAAAATATGAAAAACTCCGTTTACTTTTTTGAAATTGCGAAAAATTACTTTTGATCGAAACCTAATTCATTTAGTATGTTTTAAAATTAAAAAAAAATAGTTTTCTAGTAAAATGCATATTTCGCTAATTTTCTTGTGAAGAACTAAAACGGCATCTGTCAATTGGCTATCCTTACACGTTCGAATATTTCTGACCAACTAAAAGATTCGTGGCAAAAAAAGAAAACTTCTGAGAAATGACTAACAATCGATCACAAACATTAAATACATTTATTAATACATATTACAAGTTTAGTTGAAACGCCTTTGCTATTACGAAGCTGGGTGGAACAGGGTGGTAGTTGTCATCGTCATCATCATCACCATCCTATACCGCCGACAGCAACAGCAGCAGCAGCAACAATGCAAACTACACACTACACATAATAGTATGAAATAAAATCACTTCAGATACAAATAGTAGAGGATAAAAACTATAACCATTTGTATCCCATCTATGGATATGTGAAGACTTTGTTCGATCCTTGGCAACATGATTGTGTTGGAGTGAGCGTGTTTGCTATCTAAAAACTCGACTAAACTAAAGCGAAAAACTTCACAAGTCACATATGTTTGAGACGCAGATAAATATGCGAAACGTGCATGAATCGAGCATAAAATCTAATCAATTCCAATTAGGACTTTTCTCTGATGTATTCTCGTATAAATTATTATTTATCACTTGCTTATTTATAATTTCCCTTCACCCGAACTAGATGTCTTCATTAACGTGGAACTGTTTGGGTGGTTGGATAGTTCGTTCATCTTCAACAGTTGCCTTTGCAACCGTTCCTGGACTCAATTGGGTTGAAATTGTTCGTGTTGCAGTTATGCTATAGTCTGAGTATTAGTAGCAGTCACTCCTGGTATGTTTATGACGTAGTTGGCAACAATCTTAATTCTTGAAAATATATATACATTATTAGCTATTACTCTTCGGTTCGGTCTTCTCATTTGACCATTCTCTTTTAATTTATCGCACACACAAACACACACATATACGGGAAAGGACTAAAGCGGTGTTTATGAATAATGGGAGTTATGCATAACATGAAATTTGTATTTCTTGTAATTAGTCAGAGCTGACCACAGATGTTAATAGAGGGAAAAAATGTTTCGACTATTCCTGTGAGGGCGTATAAATGTCGTTGACGTATAAGTTTGGAAATGGCTTTCAATCAATCAAGTACGTATGGGAGACAAGTTCGAAACATATCTGATAAAATCATGACAAAAGTCTTGCATTCGTTGAACCGGTAAGATAATATTGGCATGTACTTCTTTAATATGCCCAACATAAACTGAAGACAGTAACCATGGGAATTTATCTACCTAATTTATGTTATTCTCGCACATTTTATGTTCAATAAACTACAGGGAAAACGGTTTAATTATATGAAGTTTTATTTTTTCGGTCGCACTTAATAAATTGTTGTACTTAACAAAGATGTGAGTGCTCAATATTGCATGTTTGACAATTTGTATCCCTCTAGCGATGATAACAATTTTCAAAACCATTTGAAAATTTATATCTGTAGATCATTTGTGTATAAAAATTAGGATCTCAAGGACAATTAAACATAAAAATGGTATGTGTTTTATTATTTTTATTGTCTAAATGGACAATAATTATTTATGTTATTCTAAATTTTCATTTTTTTTATTTTTTTACTGAATATCAATGCTACTTAGTAGGTATGATTAGGACATACTTTCGACAGTCCACAATTAGTATTTCTCCCGCAGTGAGGTCCTCTCCGGAAGGCCTTTATGGAGTATAACCCCCACGTACATGAAAGAACCACCGGTGGACTGCTTAGTCGGCCCTGCGGTGACGAAAAGCGGTAGCATGGACGTAAGCCATTACAAACTCTGATCAGGCAGTAAAACTGGTGCTACGGAAGGTCAGTATTGCCCAAGGCCTTTAGTAATCTGCATTCCTCGTAGTTTGGGTAAGAAACTACATCGGTGGTGCCACGTAGTGGCTGCGGTTAATACTACATATAATATAAGTTTAATGGGATAAACCTGGTTTATTAAATATGTCATATAATTAGGTTTCGTCCATACTTCAGCTGACGATTAACTTGTATAAGGAGAACTACAGAGAATGTTGATTCTAGTAGTACAATGAACTGCAAATTATGAAGGATGGCGGCGAAGCAAACACGCAGGCCATAAGATGACAACTGACTGAGCCTGACGGAGAACTTCGCTTTTTGGCCGATGGTGAAACCTAGAAGTTTGAATTGAGCTATGTAGTTGTTTCTAAAGAGACGTTTTTAGGATCGACTTGAAGTATATGGTGGGTGCATGGCCTTAGCCAGGTCTTCGGACCTGGTACGGTAAAGAGATCGCTAATTGTTTGGAGTTAAACGTCATGGACTGTTTAAAGTTGTAATTACTGCAGTTGTTACTGGCGTGAGTAATTTTCGCAGGAGTTGCGTCAAATGACATTACTGAATGTTAATTGACCGAAATATTATGATATACTGATGGATGAATCCAATTGGATGGGGAACTTTGTCTAGCTGGTAGATGAATTGAATTGTAAATTAGCACACTCTCGATATTTGTGAAGAGGACAACTATATCTATATCTATATATATCTATATCTGCAGTCGAGGCAATAGTACAGTTCGTGATGCATGTGCTTTAATATACTCCTTATTATTCCAAAGCGAGCACAAGAATGCGGCATTGTAGTATGTTCAAGAGGGGTTGATCCCAACATCTGGTCAGACTGTCAGGTTGATACTATGTAGATGTAAAACACACCCAGAATTGTACATGGACAGAATAGCCCCACCCCTTCTGAAGCATCCCACATATAATTACCTTTTTATACCGTCACCCTATGGGTAGGAGGGTATATATCATTTGATACGACCCAAAAGTGTAACACTTAAGACCCTAGGTTTCTTTGAATCAAATTCGATTCATGACTTTTTAAATCGTTTGAGCCATGTCTGTCTGTCTGTCTGGTTGACCGGTTGATGCGCACGATAACTTTCGAAAGACGCAACCAAATGTTTTGAAATTTTGCAAGAGTTAATATTTCCCCAAAACTACTTACGGTATTGCAAATGGGTTACATGGCCCCGCCCTTCTGGCACCTTCCATACAAATACATCATTCCGCCAACTTTATAAATCGAGTAATAATATAAATACACCCAACTCCTGAACTTAGTAAAACTATAACGGGATAAAATTTTCGAAAAAAAAGATTGGAAGTCTAGCCACGCCACTTCTGGTACCTCCCATACAAATATACCTTTCTGCCCACTTTGGAGATGGAGTAATAATATCAATAAAACCGACACGATCGTACCCAAATTTTTAATGTAATAAAGCTATAGCATGATAGATTTTTGGAGAAAAAACTGGAAGTCTTGCCACACTCCATCTGGTACCTCCCATACCCATCTGGTATCACCCACTTTATAAATCGATTTATATTATTAATAGACCCAAAGCGATCGTGCTCAAATTATGTATTTAGTAAAGCTATAATAAGATAAAGTTTTGAAGACGAAATGTGAAGTCTAGCCACGCCCCTTATGGTACCTCCCATACAAATGTACAGTTCCGCCCACTTAAGAAAACGAGTAATAATATTAACAAACCAAACGCGACCATATCCAAATCCTCTATTTAGTAAAGCTAAAGCAGGAACAAGTTTTGAGAGAAAAACTTTATGTCTAGCCACGCCCTTCTGATACCTCCTATTCGAATGTACCATTCCGCCCATTTGAGAGATGGAGTAATAATATCAATACACTCGACACGATCGTGCCCAAATTCTGTATTTTTTTAAGCTATAACAAGATAAAGTTTTGGAGAAAAAAATTTTAGGTCTACTTACGCCCCTTTTGGTACCTCCTATACAAATGTACCATTCCGCCCACTTTAGCAATGGAGTAGTAATATCAATACACCCAACGTGGTAGTGTGCAAATTTTGTATTTAGTAAAGTTAAATGAGGATGACATTTCGAGGAAAAAACTGTAAGTCTAGCCACACCCCTTCTAGTACCTCCCATACCCATCAGGTACTGCCCACTTTAGAAATCGATTAATATTTGTAATAGATCCAACGCGATCGTGATCCTGCTCAAGCAGGATAAAGTTTTGGATAACAAAGTAGAAGTCCAACGTAAATCCTATATTTAGTAAAGCTAAAAAAGAATAAAGTTTTGGAGAAAATAACTTTATGTCTAGCCACGCCCCTTCTGCTACCTCCCATACAAATGTACCACTTGAGTAATAATATCAATATACTAGAAAATTTTATGTTTTACTGAGGGTGAGGGTATAAGTATGTCGGTATTCTCGACTGAAACTTTCTTACTGTTTTGGATAAATAATATTTCTTTCAAAACTTCCTAACGGACAACTGACAGATATTTTGAATTTGGTAAGTTTTATTATATCAGAAAACCGAAACCTTTGCCAAACCCATCGTTGTACCTCATTTGTATGACCGAATTGAACATAATAATTTTAAATACACATCTTTTGTGTAAGTAATTAATTTTTTTGTAATAGTAGAAAAACCTTCAAATGTCAGAATTAACTCTCATAGTTTTACATACAAATATTTTTTTTGTCATTACACTGAAGTAAGACATATTTTCCGTAGGATGTATGATTGTGAAAGTTTGACTCAGTAGTGAATATAGACTATATTGTCTTTTGACCGGGCCTGTGCACACATCAGAGTGATGTTAATATATTTCGCTTGAATTGGAAAGTAGCTATACGGTCACCGCGAGACTAGATATCTTAGTCTCTTGTCAAAAATAAATCCACATCCTTTTTTTGCTTGGCAACTATAACAGATGTTACAGTTTTTCGGTATGTGCATTAGATAGGGTAAAAAAAAGTTAATGTTTTCACCCCCCAGTTTTGTAGTTTGTCTGAAGACAATTTGAGGACATCAATTTCTTTTCGGATCCGTGCACTCTACGACCACCCGAGAAAGTATTTATTATGCTGTATCGTCATTTGATATCCGATTGCAATTATGTGTCATGGTTAAGCAAGGGCTTCATTTTGCCTATTGGTAATTTTTCACTCCGAAGTCAATTTTAGGTTTTAGTTTTTGGCGGTGTGTAGGGTGACTCAACTCTTCAATATTAAAATATCTACAACTGGCCCAAAGATAACAGTTTATCATGTCATAAAATGTGAATATCCCAAAAGTGGTCTACTCTGCAGTCTGTAGCACAATGCTTCAGCATGCAACGTCTAGAAAGCCCAACTCTGTTGTCGCTTCTATTTAAACCTCCTAGTGCAAACAGTGCATTAGCACGCATTTTAAATAGAAAGTTGTGCGTATTAAATCACTCATATAAATTTGACGTTTTACTTTAATTTGCACTGTAGTCCATGTTATTCACATTGGTGTTGTTGTTGTTGATGATAAGACACAAAGTCTATTAAGAAAGTCAATCACTGTCTTTCAAATGCGTTGACTTAAATAAGAGTCCTTCTTCCTTGTAAATACATACAAGGAACTAAACACTCACACTGACACTAAGTCGCACATATAAACTTCCTCGCATGTACTGCTGATGAAAGCCAACCCAAAGGATCACGAAGGACATAGAAAATAGAAAATACAAGTCAAACAAAAAAGGAAAGGACTGGTAACAAGTAGTTTTTTTGCTTTTGTTGAGGTGGCAAAGTAGAGGAAATCGAGTCTACAACAAAAGCAACAGGAGAGCGAAGGGGTCGTAAGGAAAGCTGAAGAGAACCATACGAAAGGAAATCTAAAACGAAACGAAAGTAACACCCAAAGCACTCCTCAGTTGTAACCTTAAGCACAAACATGAAGTTCAGAATAAAGTTGGTGTAAAATGACAGCTCAAAGTGACAGACAAGATGACGATTGACTGACAGATGGATGGTTGAATGGATGGATGGATAGTCGGACAGACGGACGCATGAATGGATGGTTGGCGTAATGCTTGAGAGAGGAGTAAATAAATGAAGGAATCAAAATGTGCGAAATGAAATAAAAGAGTGTACAATAATTCGGTGACTTTCTTGGTGTACGTGCTAAAGAATGCATGTTCGTGTGTGTTTGTGTGTAAGGACATGTCAGTTACGGCAAAGACGATGAATAAAATAAATGAAAATGATTGAAAGGTGTAGGGAATTCTAAGAAAACGAAAACTATTGCAATAAAACTAGTATTCGTTGGTGTGTAGAAATCTCCTTCGTTACGCGAAATGTTGGCGTCATTTTAGTACGCACTGTGGAACATGTAACAGAGTGGATCAAAGAAGTCGTTTTTGATTACATTAAAAATTGGCGAGGCCGTAATAGCTGTCTTTTATGTTCAATTAAAAATGGCTAATTAGCTTTGCGGAATTATTGACATTAGCATTAAAGCACAATTTGTATGTGAGGTACCAGAACGAGTGGCAGAAATATCTCATGTTCATTATACCATCACCCTTAGGGATGAGGGTATATATCATTCGATACGACCCAAAAGTGTAACACATAGAAGGAGTGACTTTAGGCCCTAGGTTTCTTTGAACCAAATTCGATTCATGACTTTTTAAGTCGTTTGAGCCATGTCCGTCTGTCTGTCTATCTGTCTGTCTGGTGGCTGTCCGACTGGTTCGCACGATAACTTTCGAAAGACGCAACCAAATGTTTTGAAATTTTGCACGAGTTATTATTTTCTCAAAACTACTTACGGTATTGCAAATGGGCTACATGGCCCCGCCCCTTCTGGTACCTCCCATACAAATACATCATTCCGCCCACTTTAGAATTCGAGTAATAATATCAATACACTGTACGGGATCGTCCCCAAATTCATTATTTAGTAAAGCTATAACAGGATAAAGTTTTGGAAAAAATTTTGAAAGCCTAGCCACACCCATTCTGGTACCTCCCATACAAATCTACCTTTCCGCCCACTATAGAGATGGAGAAATAATATCAATAAATTAAACGTGATCGTACCCAAATTCTAGTTTTAGTAAAGCTATAACAGGATAAAGTTTTGGAGGAAAAAATTGGAAGTCTATTCACGCCCCATCTGGTACCTCCCATACACATCTGGTACCGCCCACTTTAGAAATCGATTAATATTATTAAAAGACCTAACGCGATCGTGCCCAAATTCTGTATTTGGTAATGTTTAAGCAGGATAAAGTTTTGGAGAAAAAATCTGGAAGTCTACACACGCCCCTTCTGGTACCTCCCATACAAATGTACCACTCCGCCCACTTTAGAAATAGTGTAATAATATCAATACACTCGACACGATCGTGCCCAAATTCTGTATTTTGTTATGTTATAACAGGACAAAGTTTTGGAGAAAAAATTGGAAGTCTAGCGACGCCCCTTATGGTACCTCCCATACAAATGTACCTTTCCGCCCACTTTAGGGATGTACTAATAATATCAGTACACCCAAGGCAATCCTGCCCAAATTCTGTAATTAGTAAAGCTATAACAGGATAAAGTTATGGAGAATAAATCTGGAAGCCTAACCACACCCCTTCTCGTACCTCCCATACAAATCTACCTTTCCGCCCACTATAGAGATGGAGAAATAATATCAATAAATTAAACGTGATCGTACCCAAATTCTAGTTTTAGTAAAGCTATAACAGGATAAAGTTTTGGAGGAAAAAATTGGAAGTCTATTCACGCCCCATCTGGTACCTCTCATACACATCTGGTACCGCCCACTTTAGAAATCGATTAATATTATTAAAAGACCTAACGCGATCGTGCCCAAATTCTGTATTTGGTAATGTTTAAGCAGGATAAAGTTTTGGAGAAAAAATCTGGAAGTCTAGACACGCCCCTTCTGGTACCTCTTATACAAATGTGCCACTCCGCCCACTTTAGAAATCGAGTAATAATATCAATATAATAGAAAATTATTTGTTTTACTGAGGGTAAGGGAAAATGTAAGTTGGGTTGCCCGACTGAAACTTTCTAACTGGTTTTAATTACAAATCGGTTAATTTTAATAACTCAAGACTTAAACAATATCTTATATTGGGTGATGGTATTTATCAGTCAGTTCAACTGACTGAAATTTCTGTACTGGTTTATAAGTCAGTTATCGTCAAGCGATCACATTGTGCAAAATTTTCGACAAACTTGCATAAAAGATTTGCATGCAAGAGTATATCGTCGGTATAATACCAAAAGATCTCAAGTCCACTTTTTGTGAAATGGACTGCAAAAGTGACCCAAAGCCATAGTCTATGCCCTGCAACAAATCCCATGCTTATTAAAAGTAGTTCTGTAGTTTTTGTATCAAAACTAATTCCAATATGTACAAACCAAAATCGGACATAAACTTTAAACCTTCCTTAACTGGTTGGTACAGGAAGGGGCGTGCCGAACTGCTAGGTTTTCTCATGTTTTACCTACAATTAATACAAATTAATTAAACTAACAAAATTGCAATCTAATGTATATTAGGAGTTATAGGTATTACCGTATTAGAGATAAGTTGTTTTTAACTAAATTTTATATATACAATTTAAATCAAATGTGAACTCCCCAACAAAATGTATTCTGTACACTTTTTTTATTGGAATATGACCAATTATCGCCCACTGTTTATGTTGGAAAGGTTTGTTAAGGAAATTCGTTTTGTAACCTTAATGACCAAAGGATGACATTCAACTTTCATGATTTCATTTTGTATTGCTCTCCTCATCAAACACTGTCTCCTTGATTGCTACGTTTTCCCATTTCTTCATCTGACAAGGATGACGAGAATTTATATGTATTTTTGATTTGTTTCACACAGGACAATGATGAAAAATAATAATAATCAACAACAAGAAACCAAATGAAAACAAAACAAAAACTGTTCTGTTAAAGAAAACTTTTGACAAAGCAAAATTTAGCTACAAAAAAAAAAAACAAAATAAGAATCAGCAGCACCAGATGAAGACGCCACGTAAAGGGAATGATGGACTGAAGTGTCTTCAAGACAGGAATTAATTAACATCGAAAAATATTAAAGCAAAACAATAGATGCAGAGAGGCGTATGAGTGGATGGATGCCAAGTCACTCAATGGTCCCTAGTCGAAAACTACAGCAACAAAACAGTGACAAAAACTTTCAGGTTTCTAATGATGATGACGGTGATGGACGTGCCAGGATGCAATATGGACAAATTTTTCGGATTTGAAGTTCATCAAACATTTTGTCATACTAATTTTTATGGCGTCCACAAACTGAGGAAAGAATTTCGCGTTTGCAGTCGTATTTTATTAGCATTGTAGAAGTGATTTAAATAAATGAAGATGAATACAACGTTAGCTGTATTTATGAATATTTGTCGTAGTGTTCTAGGAGCTTTGAGCTTCATGACAAAGGTATTGATTGGATCAAATTTTCTTGGGTACTGGTTTGTGCATCTAAAGAAGTTGACGTTTATATGAATGTGATAGTAGCAAAAACCTTAAGAGTTGAATAAAAACACAGTTGTTTTTTATTTTCACTCTAAAAAAACAAAGCCCTGGAAAATTTCCTAAGAGTTTTTAAGAAGCAAATGTTATTTATATCCTTAAGAATGGCAAAGCCCTTGGACCACCTACAGCTATCGTCCAATAAACCGTTTAAGCTCACCTAACACCACCTTCAGATGTTCACGAATTAAAGTAATATTTCCAATCAAAAACTATTCGGTTTTCTGAAAGAACACTCAACTGTTCACCAAATTTAAAGAGGCTTGAGTATCATCAAAGATTACAATAACAATCGCTGAAGTACTGGTATTATTTTTCTTGACATCGGGAAGGTCTTTGACACAGTTTGGCTTGATAGAAAATCATAAAGAGTTTTCTCACCAACCCACTTTAGACGAAATGGTCGATCTAGCGACGTTGAAATTAATTTTCAAAGTGTGTAACTTCGTGAAAATTGTATATGTATCGATAACATTCCGCTGAATTTATATATCGTTTTCTTTGCTTTTCCAAATTTTCTCTAATGTTGCATTTGTCTCAATTAAGTGGAAGAATTTATTTAGGTTTATTTATAGTTAGAGGTATGTTTTAATAAAAACTAGTAAGGCGGTTATCTTCGGCTAAAAACTGGTTATTTGCTCTACAACTATATTTTATTAAACTTTGTACCACAGAACAGGGGAGTTGGTGAGAAGTGGATGTTACTTTAGCTTCACACATCCATTTTGTCAATAATTTTGTATCGATTTTATTCGATTTACCGATAAGTTTATGAGTTGGTGAGTTGGAGCTAATTTTTATGAGTTTTGTAACTCCCCAAAAATGGGAAGTTATGTGGGATTAGTTTAAATCTGATCATGGTTATCTTAGAACTTAACCTCTGCTTCTGGGCAGAAGGTTACATACGTAAGCCCGAAAGCTCATAAACTATAGGGACGTACAGGCGGACATCCCCGAAAAGGGGGAGTTTGTATGGAAGGTGGGTAAGTATTCGTCCGATATTGCTCATCTTACAACGTGGTTAATACTTGCATATCAAATTTCTGCTCATTATTTACTAAATCGTGGGGGCAGTTACGCGGACACCCCAAAAAAGGTAGTTTGAATGGGAGGTGGGAGTAGTTTTTGACCGACATTGCTTATCTTAGAAAGTAGCCTCCGCTTAGATATTGAATCTTGCGTACCTCTTAAAATACGGCTGCAATCGAAGGGACAGGCCCCAAAAAGGGGGAGTTTGTATGGGAGGTGGGAGTAGTTTTTGACCGATAGGGCTCATCTTAGAACTTAATCTCCGCTTTGAGGATAGAAGCTTGCATTCCAAATTTTAGCTCGATATATCTTTAATTTCGGCTGTAATCGCGGGGACAGACAGACGGACAGACGGTCACCTTTAAATCGACTCAGATTTCGATGCTGGTCATTTATATATATGTATATATTTTGTCATACCTACCACGCCTCCTTATGGGCGTTACAAATGGAAGAACAAAAAAAAAATTATACCATTCACTTTGTTCATGCGCATTAGACCGGGTCACGAAAAAAAATTTCCAAAGTCGAGGGCAAATATTACAGATCACCTCGAGAAAAATTAAAAAAAAAATATTTTTTTCTCCCTTACCCCCCGAAGAAACAACATTTTGCTTTGGAAGTATACAGTTTTATTCAAAAACAAAAAAGTTACATATGAAAAGATGTATTTACAGCATCAACACTAATATTTGTTGCTGTTGTTTGCATTATTACAGAAAACTATTGCATACTTCTTAGCGTTTGGGAAAAAAAGTAAATACAAGTTATTGCATACTTTTTAGATCAAACAGTGTTTTCAAACATGCGGATGAAGATATTCAGCGTCACCAATTTTCAAGCAACGAAATTATACAGATATCTGGTCCACAATGGAAGTATTAATAATAAAATATAGACATTAATATGCACTTGTATTCTTCCCATGCAATTTGCAACACTGAACGTTTGTGCGAAATGTAAGTGAATCAGCGCTTGGAATGACAAATAAAAATGAAAAATTATTAAAACTAGAAAGTAGTGAACGGACCTTGAGTCGCGCCAATATTTGCTGTAATTACATACATATCTTTGCTCTTTTTGGGATTTTATTTGTAATAAAAATTATACTTCGTCGGTAACTAGATTAAAAATGAATTATCTCAAGAAAATTTTTATTTTTTTTCGATGTCGTTAAGAATTATGCAACAATTTGAGCTACAAAGAATAGAATCATTTTAATAAAAATTTTGCATCAGCGCTATAAAGTATGCAATAATTTGCGATAATAATGCAAACAACATAAAAAAATGTTTTTGTTGATGCTGTTAATACATCTTATCATTCGTAACTTTGTTGTTTTTGAAGATGATGTGGTATGTCAGTGACATCTACATGACAAATGTAGTACTCGTCGAAACCTATACACCGATGCCTTTGATTTAACGATTGAGCCACAAACAATATAGCAGTGATAAAAAGTTTTTTGAAGTTGTCTCGAGGTGACCTTTAATATTTGCCCTCGACTTTGGAGAAACAAATTTTTGTATGGGGACCAACCCGGTCTAATGCTCATGGTGAAGGGTATATATAAAAAGGGTTGTTTGTGACCTGTACTATACCTATATTTGCTTGAAAATAGCTAAAATAAGACATGAGTGGACCGGAACTTCTGATATTCGTGGGTATTCACGCTAGAATATTTTGTTTTTTTAATTACTAAGATGTCTTTGTAATTGTAAAATGTCAAAAACCATCAATAACCACCTGGAACTTGACATGGTATTGAATTTGAAAGAAACAATGTCGGCGCACAGTAGGGAAACGATAGAGTTTTATGGAGATCCTAAGTAACCAGATTTGTCTCACATCCTTTTTTTTATGGTTGGGAAAACAATTCATGAGTCAAAAATGGGGGAGGTGGGGTGTTGTCAAATGGCATCGTGGTCAAAGTTGGCGGGGAAGGGAAAAAATCGACAACAAGCCCCGCAACTGCCGTGAAGTCGGCCCTAAAAGGGTAAAATGTTTGAGCGACCCCCAGTCATTTTTTCCTCCTACATTTTTTTCCACACATAATTCCCCTTATTTTCACCCCCTCAGTGGGTTCCCATACCAAAAGCAATTTTTTTTTATAAAATGTTCTCCTACGGCTCTAACTACTTCAAAAGTATCCCTAGGGGAGTCAAATGTATGACCGAACCCCAATATTTTTGCAACCCCAACAGTTTCTCAGAACATATCTTAAAATCTTAATACATGGGGCCAATATAATTCAATAGGAAAAATTTCGGAAGAAGCGTTGGAAGCCCGGAAGAAAGGTCACGTCAATTCCGTGGGCATCATATGCGAAAAAAAACCCGATTAAATATATACAATGGTTGGCTTAATGCATGCGCTTTTGTGTTCATCAGATTTATTGATTTTAAATTTAAGCTGCCAAAACACACATTAACCAGTAATAAAATTTTAGTCGGGCACCCCAACTTACATATACCCTCACCCTCAGTAAAACAAAAAATTTTATATTATATTGATATTATTACTCGATTTCTAAAGTGGGCGTAGTGGACCATTTGTATGGGAGGTACCAGAAGGGGCGTGTCTAGACTTCCAGATTTGTTCTCCAAAACTTTATCCTGCTTAAACTTTACCAAATACAGAATTTGGGCACGATCGCGTTAGTTCTATTAATAATATTAATCGATTTCTAAAGTGGGCGGTACCAGATGTGAATGGGAGCTACCAGATGGGGCGTGGCTAGACTTCCAGTTTTTTTTTCTCAAAAACTGTATACTGCTATAGCTTTACAAAATAAAGAATTTGGGTACGATCGCCTTGGATTTATTGATATTACTACTCTATCTCTAAAGTGGTCGGAAAGGTACATTTGTATGGGAGGTACCACAAGGGGCGTGGCTAGACTTCCAGTTTTTTTTCTCAAAAACTATATACTGCTATAGCTTTGGGGAATGGGACTTTGCCCAGAGGTGGAAAGTTACTGATTGTTACTCACTTGGGAGTGACCAGAATCGATTCCTTTGCGGCACTGTCCAAGCAGCTAACTACTTCCGGTCTTAGACCAAGTATTCCCCGGGCAATGACTTCAAAGCAACCGCTTAGAAGTTAGCTAAAGTTAGAAGGCATTACAACCATGTATCCTGAATGGTCAAAGAGACGTCTCAGGAAAGTAGGCTTAAACCGCTGAAGCATGGTTGCATCGTGGGATTGGACGCGCAGATAGCAGCCCTATTACCAATCTAGGAGACGAGGGTTAGCAACCCACATCTTCCGAAATCTAAATTGCTAACGAATCGTTAAAAAATCAGCCTCTAAATAAAAAACCGAAACACTCGTTGACGACCTTTGCATATCGAACTAGGACTTTGATTGGATACTGGAATGTAAGAACGCTCAGAGACGGCGATAACATCGCCACCGGTTTGAACGCCAGGTATTTGCAAGCAGAACGTGAAATGTTACGGTACGGCCTTGCTATCCTCGGTTTAAGTGAAATTCGATGGACTGGCTCTGGTGAGTATTCGTCTCCAAGCTCACAGTCGGTCATGCTATATTCTGGAAAGGAAACAGGAAGCAATCACCAATCAGGCGTTGGAATAATGTTGTCAACAAATGCGCGTAAGAGCCTCATAAATTGGAAGCCTGTATCGGACCGACTTATTCTTGCCCGTTTTGGATCTAAGGTTAGAAATATCTCCCTAATACAGTGCTATGCCCCAACCGAAGCTGCCACAGACGATTTGAAAAACGCGTTCTACAGTCAGCTGAATGCAACGTATGACGATATTCCACGAGGTGATATCGTCATAGTCATGGGAGACCTGAACGCCAAGGTTGGTTCTGACAATGAATCGCTGAAGCATGTAATGGGCAAGCATGGGCTTGGTACACGGAATGACAACGGGGAACGGTTTATTGACTTTTGCAATGCTAGAAAGTTAGTTATCGGTGGCACTCTCTTTACCCATAAAGATTGTCACAAGGTAACGTGGCTGTCTCCCGACAGGCATAACACCGCGAACCAAATTGACCACTGCGCCATCAGCCACCGTTTTAAAAAATGCCTGCTTGATGTACGTAGTAAACGAGGTGCGGATATTGGCCAATCTCGAGACCACTACCTAGTAGTAGCCAAAATACGTTTATGTACCACAGCCATACAAAACAACAGACAGAACCTCCGACCCAGGAAATACGATGTTGGTAGATTAAGGAATATGAACGTCCGAAACAACTTTACCTCCCAACTCCGACAGGCGATGAATACCACCGGAAATGTACTCCCTGCTTCCATTGATTCGAAATTGTACCATCTTAAAAACATAATACGGTCATGTGCAGATAAGTCAATCGGACCAACCCCCAAAGGAAGAGAAGATTGGATGTCTGAGGCTACTTGGAGTTTAATTGCAGAACGCAAAGAGCTGAAAGATAAATTCAATGCTTCCAAGAACCCCGAAGAGAAGAATTTACTAGAAAATAAGTATAACGAAAGCCATAAAACGGTACAGCGTGCAGTGCGTAGGGACAAACGAAGAAGTATAGATTGTCTCGCTGAGCAGGCTGAAAATGCCGCAAATTCTGGCGACACTCGCACAGTTTTCCATGTCACCAAAAAACTAGCGGAACGCAAATTGCACATTGAACATCCTATCCGAGATCTGACTGGAAATCTTCTCAGCACCGACCAGGAACAACTGCAAAGGTGGAAAGAACACTTTTCCATAGTCTTAAATAACATAATAGACCCTGCAGCTGAACTACCTATACCTGCAAGTTCAATAAATACCACAAACTACAGGATTGGAACCTCACCACCTAGTTTATCCGAAATTATAGCAGCGATAAAACAACTTCCGAACGGTAAAGCCGCCGGCACAGATGGTATCCCTGCTATAAGTGTGATCCAACACTCACTGCAGAGCTATTACACCCACTCATTACTGAGTCATGGGAAACTGAGTCCTTCCCTGAAGAATGGAAAAATGGGATAATTGTCAAAATTGCAAAAAAAGGAAACTTGAAAAATTGTAACAACTGGCGTGGAATTTGTGTTCTTCCAACGATAGCAAAGCTAATGGCAAAAATAATTCTAAACCGAATTAAAGAACACCTAGAACATAGTATTAGCTCCTGTCAAGCAGGTTTTCGCAGTGGATATTCCTGTGCAGACCACATCAATACGCTGCGCATTATTGTAGAACAATGTTTGGAATTCAATTCCAATCTTCATCTTCTCTTTGTGGACTTTGAGAAAGCGTTTGACAGCATCAACCGTGAATACATTTGGTTAGCCTTGCGAAGAAGATATATACCTGAAAAATTAATATCTCTGATCAAGGAAAGTTATAACCAGGCCAGATGCTTCGTTCTCCATAAAGGAAAGCTCTCAGACCCATTCCATGTTCAAAGTGGAGTGCGTCAGGGATGCATATTGTCACCTCTATTATTCCTAGTAGTTATGGAAGATGTTCTTAGTTCCATCGAGAACCGAAGCCAAGGAATACAATGGCAAATCAACGGCAAATACCTAAATTACCTGGCTTACGCAGACGATATTTGCTTGCTTTCTCATAGGCTGTGTGATCTAAAACGGACAACATTAGATCTCCAAGAAAAGCTGCAACATACGGGTCTTAAAATAAACACCAGCAAAACAAAGACTCTTAGCATAGGAACCGAAACAACAGCTCCATTAAGGGTAGGTGATGAAACCTACAAATATGCTCCTAACTTTTGCTACCTGGGGTGTGAGATTGATGCTGAAGGAGGTTCCGATTTAGATGTAGAGGGCAGAATAAACAAGGCAAGATCGTCGTTCGGTATACTAGCTCCAATATGGCAAAATAACAAAATTAGCCTCCATACAAAACTGCGAATTTTCGAAGCATGTGTGAAGTCTGTACTGCTGTATGGATGTACAACTTGGAAAGTTACCAGTAGTATTACCAATCGGCTTCAAACTTTTGTCAATCGCTGCCTTAGACGAATACTTCGTATTTTCTGGCCGCGTACCATTTCAAATGCAGAATTGTTGTCGCGATCACGGCAAATACCACTGGCAACGGAAATTCGTAAGCGTAAGTGGCAGTGGATTGGACATACTCTTCGCCGAAATGATGACAACGTGGCTAAGCAGGCACTTAAATGGAATCCCTTCCATCAGGCAGGTCGTCGGCGTGGAAGACCACGTATAACATGGCGACGCTCCACCGAAAGCGAAATGAGTATCCTCGGCGTATCCTGGAACCAATTAAGATCGATTGCACAAAACCGTGTCCGATGGCGGACGGCTGTAATTGACGCCCTATGCTCCAATGGGAGTTAGAGGAACACATATATATTTACTAAATAAAGAATTTGGGTACGATCGCCTTGGATTTATTGATATTACTACTCTATCTCTAAAGTGGACGGAAAGGTACATTTGTATGGGAGGTACCAGAAGAGGCGTGGCTAGACTTCCAATTTTTTTTTTCAAAACTTTTTCCTGTTATAGCTTTACTAAGTACAGAATGTGGGTACGTTTCCGTTGGGTTTATTGAAATTATTACTCGATTTCTAAAGTGGGCTGAATGATGTATTGGTATGGAAGGTACCAGAATGACGGGGCCATGTAGCCCATTTGCAATAACGTAAGTATGTTAGTTTTGGGGAAATATTAACTCGTGCAAAATTTCCAAACATTTGGTTGCTTCTTTCGAAAGTTATCGTACGCACCAGCCGTACAGCCAGACAGACAGACATACATAGCTCAAACGACTTAAAAAGTCATGAATCTAATTTGGTTCAAAGAAACATAAGGTCTAAAGTGACTCCTTCTATGTGGTACACTTTTGGGTCGTATCAAATATTATATATCCTCATCCCTAAGGGTGATGGTATAAAAAGCGGTATTTACGATTTTCCTTGAGTGGGACCTGGAAAATTAGTATTTCGTGAAATTTTCGTTAATGACACAGCTATACAAAAAAGGGTCAAGGTTGTGGGTTAGACTACCATTTTCTTATGTATATTAAAGCGGTGCCCGGGCATAACCCCCACGGACATATTTCCCAAAACGATTTTGGGGTCTATGTCTGCTACGCTCTGCGGACATAACCAATTTGCATTTGGGATTATGTCCGCGGGGCATAATCGGACATAAGCCCCAACAAATATAAAGGGTGCCCCCCACAGTATTCGTCCCGTGCTGCAGAGAGACAGATTAAGTACTAGACTTACTACGGCGCTACAATAACAATATTTCAAATTGTTCTCTTCATATGTTGAAATACTAAACACAACAACAAATTCGGTCCATTGGGGCTTATGTCCGTAGATTAGTATCGGACAATGAAATTGGCGGTTATGTCCGGCAAGTTGTCCGGACATAATGAATTTCATTCTGTTCCAGCACGTTGCGATTTGCCCAAGTTAGTTTTTTTTAGGTTATGTCAAAAATCTGACGTGATTGGGATAAACAGACATCTGATTCGGTGTCTGCGACACAGGGAATTATATTATACAAATTTATATTTACATAATTTATAATGACATGAACAAGGACTATTTATTACAAAGATGAAGATTCTGTTAAAATTAAATCTTGGAAAAATTTTCCTAAAATCTTAGCCCGAATTTAATTTTAGGACTACTGAAGTTCAAACTACTAAACGAATTTAGGGTCTTACATGTCTAAGTAAGATTTATTATCTTGTAATAGAAGGCAAATCCTCAAAAACCTAAACCTTTGGCACACCTCTTCTGATACCTTCCATTCAAATGACCGAAATCACCCTCATAGTTATACAAACAATTATTTTGTAGGTACACTGAATTCGGTCATAATTTGTGCGAGATATAAGGTTAGCCTATAAAAAAAAAACTTTTTTGGAAAATTTATATTCCCCCAAACATTTGCCACACCTATTCTGGAACCGCTTGTACAAATAACCTCAATAGTTCTACAAGCATATCGTTGTGGTAAGTACAGTAAAGTCAGAAAACATTTTCACAATGTAAACGTATAATTTCTAAAAAGATTTTGTATTACCATGTGAAACCAAAGAAACAGGAATGTTTACTTCACCCATTAGAAATGATGATTTCTTTTGAGATTTTTGTGCGAATTAAATACAGACATTTTCTTTTATCATATGCCCATAAATATTGAATTTAACATTTTACGTTTGTTGGGTATGACCATTTCTACAGTTTTACTATATGTCTCGTTTGGTTATGCGACCGAAAGGGTGATGGTATTTATCAGTCAGGTCAACTGTGAACTGGTTTCACAAGATTTCAATATAAGAGTTTTGTTATACTTTTCTACTAAGCCAAATTTTCCATTAAGATTTTAAAATTAAAGTTTCTCGAATTTCATCTTTCGTTCTGATACTAACTTCTTTCAAAAACAATGGTCTAGAGCTTGAAATAACTTCCAAATCAATGTTTGTTGCAAACTTAAAAAAATAACACCAAACAATTGGTCTTAGTGCCACCACCTATTTGATCGTCTCTCATCTTCATCGCAAAAAGAATATGTATTGAAATATGATCGGGCGCTACTGTTTATTCGCTCAGTAAATAACCCAACACAAAATGTCAAATCATTGAAGCATATCATTGTTACCAAATGCCTTTCGGCCATAAGTGAGATTGGGCTGCGTAGTGAAACAAGACATGTCACTTTAGATAAAATCAACGTATATTTCTAATTCCCCAAATCCCTGCTTTAACTAAGGAATACCAATAATGGATGGATTTTTGCCCCATGGTCATCATAAAAGTAATGATGACGAAAATACAACGAAACTATGCATTTAATGAGCCATCCTAAGACATTTTAATTAAAATGATGATTATTTTCACGCAAGCTCTAACACAGCTATACTAGTATTTCATCAATTAATGTTCGCATACATCTTCATTCCTTCATTCACTCAGACATTCGATGTTTTTCCCATACTCCTCCATTCGGTACTTGTGTGTATGTGCGTGTGCTGATGTCCTTTCTGGTCATCTAAATCCTTTTGAGATTTATGTATGTTTTTGCCTACGTTCGCCTCATAATCTATCCATAAATAAACATCATTAATGGTGTTTATATACATATGTGCACTTGCGTGTATACAAATACGTTCGCACATATTTATATCTGTGTGTACTTAAGGACATTATGGGGAACCACGTGAAAACTCCACACAGTCAACTAACCATAAAAGTTTTCTCGTCGAGCATATTCGTCGTCATCTCAGAACGTAGCGCAAACATATTGGACGTCATTCAATGCGACGTTAACACTAATTAATAACAACAAAGGCCTTATGATGCTTAACCACTCAGCTCCATAATGATATTCGGTGGTTATTGCCAACTACCCCCACAAAAGTGGTAGTGATTTTAATGCATACATAAAGCATTAAAGTTTGAAATTATTAATTATTTAGACAACACATCTTGAATGTGTCCATCATTTCAGACAACTAAAAAGCGAAATGTTTTTTGTTGATTTTGAACAGAAAAAGGGTCCTTAAATATGTAGGAACTGTGCACGGCTTGATTTGATTATATTTTGCTAAAATTTATGAAAGAATAGGTGGTGCAATGTTCCATTTTTTTTCATTTTAAACTAGTTTTGGTTGTCGATTAAACAATTTACTCATAATAATATTAGATGTGGTGTGTAACATTTTCATGACAACAGCGTTATGACAATGGCAAAATTGAACGAATTACAGAGCGAATTGTTTGAAAATCCATCGTACTCCACAGATTTGATTCCTAACAAATACAACCTCCTTCCAAACTAAAAAAAATGTCTTGGAAACGGTTTTCATCAAAAAACAAAGAGATTGGAGCCGTGGATGGGTATTTTAAACACCTTCCAGAATCGTTGTTTATTAAAGCAACAAAACTATTGCAAAAACGTTGAAAAAAATATTGAAGTATTGTGAGACTATATTGAAAAATTAAACCTATTGCAGACATTTTTAAAACTCCCCTCATACGTCGTGTTAGAGATGGATAGTTGGACTACAGACCATGAGTAGTTGAAACACTTCTATTGATTGATTAGTATGTTAAAGAAAACTTATCGTCTGTGCCGCACGATTTATTGAAAACAAAATAAATCTTTTAAGTATTTCAAAATCAATGTAAATTAAACAAACCGCAAAAGTTTGGCCAATAAATATAATAAAATGCAAACATTTATTTGTAATATTATTACACAATACTTGATTTATTACAATTGGCATTCATAAATTAAAGTCCACCTTTTGCAAAGTTGTTCTCTTTAGTTTTGTCTCGCATTCATCCAACCATCGGTCTGATCTACACACACACACACTGCATTAAATGCTCACCGTATGGACATTTGGTCATCAAGGCCTGTATCTGAACAACATCAATTTTCGAAAATATAAAAATGCTTACATTAAGCACGGCTTACTCTGCCGTCATATGTTAAACGCTGTTTTAACAAGTTTTGTTAGTTGTTTCTTGGCGTATAACAAGATTGATTGCTTAATCAAGTCATGATCAAGAGGCGATACAATTAGCCCCAGGAGGTCTTCATAAAATCGTTAACTTGAGCCGCAACTGTCGATAGAAGCATGATGTCGTTCAAAAGGTTGTATGAGAAATCTTTAGTTTCCCCGCCAGTCTCTTGCTTAAACGCTAAAACAAACGTCATATTATAATATATTTAGATTTACGAGAACCGTTTGTGACCATCATCTGCCCACGGTTTAGTTGTGGTTTCTTTGATATTCGAACCCTAATTGCACATAATGTGATTATATTGAGCATTGTGTTCTGCAATAAAATTGTATTTTATGAGAAAATGTCAGAATGTTTGACTTTTATAGTGTTATTGACACTTCCTGACGATGTTTAGCACAACCATACATTTTATGACGATCGGCCACATTTACTGTTGCCAACAGAAGATCATAGCATTCTTTCAAACTTCATCTCTGTGGGTGGCACGTACTATATACCGAATGCAACAAACGCAAGTATATCGTCGAAGATGTCGTTTCAGTGTAAAAATATTTAACACTGTAGCATAAATTAAGAACGATAACTAAGATTTGCTTTGGAATTCAGTTACTGTTTATAATTTTGATGGCTTTAAAGGTAAAGAAGAATTTTTGTATATAAAACATAATATTTACGAATGCGTTTATTTTGCCTGAGATATAGGAGAGCTTTCCACTTTTGTAGATGGCCGCTGCAGGAATCGAATAAAGGTCAACCTCATGATAGTCGGTTGTTCTAACCAACATGACATGACCGGTCCCATGTAACTATGCCATAACACTGGACAACAATTTTTTATAAATCAGTTTTTAAAACACTTTTTCCATAGATATTGACCACCTACAAACGAAAAAGTTTTTTAAAAACTTTGCTTTGGTGCCGTTTTGTATAAAAATTTAAATTTTTTTTTTAAATTGTGGAGGTAAGCTTACTATTTAGGGTCTTCTTTACCCGATCTTTATATATAACCAAACAAGTTAAAGATAACAAAGCAATCCACAAGATCTTCATTGAAAATTTTCAAATAAGTAATGTAGGGTGCCGTTGGGGATGAGAAATAAATCTTGCATCTCCATTCTCCTCCACAACCTCCATCGTGGTGGTATTATTCGTCATATTTTTATCATATATAGCGGCAGATAGTGAGCGAAGAACACTGATGTTTGGGCTAGCCACCCGACCCCGCAAACGTAATAAGGACCCTGATTTAAGGTTATGCACCTGGAACATTTGGACTTTCATAGAGACGGTGCCACTATACGACTGACAGATGTCTTCAAAAATATAACGCTGACATCACCGCCATCCAGGAGATGAGATGGACTGGACAAGGATGCTCGCGACGTAAAAACAGCGACATCTATAACAGATCCCATGCGGAATTCAATCCTGTTAGTAATCGAATAGCCCCAATCCGCATCAAGGCGAAATATTTCTGCATCACGCTGATTTGTGCTCATGCCCCGACGGAGGTTAAAGACGATGAGATTAGAGATGCATTTAACGAGCGCCTAGAGGAAACATAAGACCGCTGCCGTGGCCACGACATTAAAATCGTTCTGGGACATGTTATTGCAAAATAGGAAGGGAAGATGTTCTTGGTCCGTCGATCGGTAAATTCAGCCTACATACCGACACGTCACACAACGGGTATGGTTGGTTAGATTTGCAGCGGGAAGGAACATGGTAGTGAGTGGAACCAGATTCCAGCACAAAGATATCCACAAGGCAACTTGCCTCTTCCTCGATCAAAACACCAAAAATAAAATTGATCATGTGGTAATTGCGCGTGATCCGAGGTGCTTTTATTGGCTCCGATCATTACCTGGTTGCAGCCAAGGTGAGCACAAGATTGAGCAGAGCGAAAAACGTTCGTAACCAAACACAAAGAAAGTTAGACATCGCAAAGCTGCAAACCGCAGAGGTAACCACTGCATACTCCCACCAGCTCTCCCAACTATTACGACACAACGCCTCTACTTCTGACGTCCCCGCTACACAGTGGCAGCATATTGCGCATTCCATGGCAACTGCTGGAACCGTGCTTACCGTGGTAGAATATGAAAAACGGCGCTCAGACGAATCCTGATACGATGATGAATGTCGCATAGCATCTGAGGAACAGGATTCTGATTATAGGGCAGAGCTACAGCCAATTGTAACCCGGGCTGTTAGGGAACTACACAAGGAGACTGAAAACAGGCGAGGCAGCTACTTTAGCGAAAAACGTCAGATGATGGAAAGGGAGAACGTGGATATAGAGTGATAAAGGGATAGAGGTGTGGCCCGAAAATTTTACCAGAAAGTAAAAGCAAATAGCTCCCCTTCTTTAAGGACAAGGATGGAAATCAGGTTACAGATACGCGGATTGTGCTGCATATACGGAGAGAACACTTCCAGCAACTGCTAGTTCCACGCCAAATGTCGACAATGACTTAGATTGCCCACCACCAAGTCAAGCCGAGGTAAGAAGAGCACTATCGCGGCTGAAAAATAATAAAGCAGCCGGTGCCGATGGACTTCCGGCAGAACTCTCCAAGTCCGGTCGCGAGGAGGTGATAAGCTTCTATGCACTTTTTGGCTTAACGAGTGCATGCCCGATGATTGGAATCTAAGCGTATTATGTCCTGTGCTGAATAAAGGTTATCCAAGTGTGTGCCTCAACTACCGCGGGATCAACATTTTATCCAGCGCATATAGAGTCCCGTCGAGTGTGCTATGTGAAAGACTATACAATATCGTGGAATTCGGGATGTTACTGCGGAATTTTCAAACATTGAAAAGCAGTCCAGCAGAATTGGTTCAGGTGCTAAATGAGGACAAAACCAACAACGAGTCGACTTTTTTGGGACACTGCGTGAATGTTGATAACTATAACGTTGAAGTGGTTGGCTCAATCGTAAACAAAAGTAATGTCAGTCTGAAGTCGAGTATTAATCGCAAACCGCTGCTAATATGACATTAGCCAGTGATTTAATGATAAAGCCCTATATCGACGAACAAAGATCCAACTCTACTACACAAACAGACTCCTGGATTATGACGCATGCGGATAAATATATTCTGGGAGTCTTCAAGAGAAAAATATCTTGCAAAATATTTGGACCCATCAACGTTAATGCCAAGTACAGTCATCAAATGAACCATGAGCTGTATAATGACATCGCCGTAGTCATGCGCGTTCAAATAGACCGTATGCGCTGACCTGGACACTAGGCATATAACTTTTTACAATTTTCGCAAATAGGAAAAATGGCATATCATAGTCGAATAGAGCATAAAAAAGTATGAACTCCCATTATTAACTTTTTTTCGAAATTGCAAATAAGTTTCCGCACCAAACGCAATTTTTTTTTTGACGTTTTGCTTTGTTGTTTTATTTCTTCACAAATCTGTCAAAGTGATTTCAATTTCAGAGTTGCCAACTCGCACCAATACATACATTTTGTCATGTATTAACTATACTAACTAATAGTAGCCAGATATAGAGGTAGCAGCCCAGTTCCTTTTGACGTTTGTCACGAACTACGTCATCTAACCTGGGTTTTCTGATCATACTTTTAACAAAAATAATTTGACCATACTACAAAAGTCAATGTCCGGCTTTACAAAAGCAAATCAATGTTTCTCAGACATTGGGTCAAAAAACCATCAGCTGACATATTCAGGAAGTTCAAAGTCCATTTTGTAAATCATCACATACTTTAAACTTACAATTTATTTCATATAGCAATTGAAAATACTTAAAACAAAAATCTGACTTGTTTTAGAAATCGCGTTTGAGGCGGAACATTTTTGACCCCAAATCACCTAAAAAGGTTATATTCATTACTTGTACAATATTTGCCACCACGTAGTGGTATGCCAAATTTTTTGTTAAAATTAGTTATATGCCTACTGGACACGTTGTACGAATAAATGGAAATGCTTCAACTCGAAAAGTCTTCGGCAAAAAACTCGTTGGACGGCTCATGAAGGGGCGAAGAGTGAATTTCTGCTAAATTAGAATAATAATAAATGAAAAACATGATGTGTAAATTACAAATTCGCAAAATCTTGTAACTTTGCTTAATAGAATCCGATTCCAGT
Source organism: Muscina levida (assembly GCA_964034835.1). NCBI lineage: Eukaryota > Metazoa > Arthropoda > Insecta > Diptera > Muscidae > Muscina > Muscina levida. Next base: position 49,679,089 of record OZ035881.1, on the reverse strand, counting down.
ACTATCATATCCTTCCAAGGATTTCAAATACTAATTCATAACCAATTGAAAGCAGCTTCGTAAAAAATTATAAATTGCAGAATAACTGTCCGACTTTCATGACAAATGTTTTACAGCATTATTGCTTGCAAATATTCCATGTTATTTGCTTTCGCATCTTCATCTGAAACCATATGTTCAATAGAACTTCTAAAAGATCTTTATTTTTTAAATTTCATAAAATTTTCCTTAAAAAATCCTTGTACGGATTAGTTTGCTTCGTGTCGAAAAAGGATGCATGGAAATACCAACTTATTCATCGTTTGTTAAGATTTAAAGCTTTATACTTTAAAAAACTTTATTATATATGTAAATTAACTACATATATATACATTCCGTTTATTATGTACATCCTCATATTATTATTTGTTACGCATTATAAATGTCTTTCTTAGTTAACTTTAGGATTGATGAAATTTGATCTGTTTTGTTTTCGAAACGCCAGAAAAGGTTTCTGCTTAATTCGGTAAGTTTCAAGATGTATGTATTTAAGAGGAAACAACAACTTTAGGAAGCTGCTATACGAAAATTCAGTAGCACCCAAATTCCATTTCGCTAATCATGTGCTAATTAATATTTTGGCTCTTCACTTTTTCTGACTTCTTTTTGCTGTCGAAAACATTTTGGTAGCATTATTGACTCCATTCATTAAAACCAAACAGTCTGGTGGCCCAAACACCATAACACACACGGAAACCAGTGGTAGAAGGTTCCTCACATTGACGCCGGCAGTCAACGTCATTGACCCTTTTTTAGTTACCGTGTGTCTTATGAAATATCATTTTGCATGTGATCAGACGGTTTGAGTGAGATTTAAAAGAAATTCTGAGGTGGGCAACAGAGACTCATTTGGTTTTGGTGAACAACCATATGGAAAATTGTTGGTAGCGAAGGGAACACATGCAAATAAAAATATATGAGCCAGTTTCTGTATAGACAGTAGTCCACGAAAAATATTGGGCTGACATAACCGCTTTACATAAAATCCGGTGGACAGGACACGGGTGCTCGCGCATGAAAGCGTGCGAGTTTGGATGTGGATTTGTGGTTGGCAAGAGATTGTGGCACCTAGTCTAAAGCTTCAACCCGGTGTGTGAACAGAAAGACGTTCGACATCTCTATTTCTGATCAAGCAGACAAGTAAGAGTTTGGATATGGATTTGTGGTTGTCAAGATATTGCGACAACTTGTCTCACGGTTCAACACTAAATATACATTAGGCAACATATTTATCTCCAGATCAAATTGTGATCTGGACGTACGAGTGATCAGAAGTGCGAACATTGACTTCGACACCACCTTGCCGCAGTCAAGGTACGCGCAAGGCTACGTATGGCGAAAAACTTGTGTAATGCGAAGGCACAACGAAAGCTGGACATCGGTAAAATGCGTGCAGCATTCTCCTGCAAGGGCAGCGAGGTTTAGCTATTAGTCAAATATTTGACGTTTTGACAGTTAAGGGTTATATCTTTGAATCTTTTTGCTAATTTTAATATTTTTGATTTCATAACTCAGATTTTGAGTTGCAACAGCTTGCATTATATTACTTGCAACAATCTTAAATTATCAAACCCTTTGTAGTCTTGGGAACATCGGAAAACGGTTATTTCACCAACAATTACTGTGAAGTGCCACCGTGTGGACATAGCTGGTCAAATATTAGTAACTTAAATATTCTGACTTAAATTTCGGTCAAATTCTGCAAACTTTTCTACTTCGTGTGTATTAATTTGGTTTCGTTGTTGTTCATTATTAGATATGAACGTGTGTGTATGCCAGTCTCATTTCTTTGATTATACTTTAATATCACTTTGAATTTTCGTAAACTGTTCATATTAGCGTGAAACGTCAAAAAGAATCACGTTTGTCCCATCAAAATTGATGAGACGAGAATGATTCCTTTTTTTGCTCCTTCTTATGATTTGCCCTGTTCATCTTACGTATTACGTTTTTCTCGTGTTTCTTTTATCAGTTTTTGGCTATTGAAGTGTGCTTAACTTTTGCACTCCTCTTCTGGGGAAGCGTTGCTGTCTGTTTGGAACGTGTATCGAGTTACAGATGCCGTCTGTGTTCCTTTATTGGAAACGATGGGACACAACTAACTCACCTCCTTTTTTCGTTCGAATTGATTGAAGATGAAATAGATGTAGTTTGGATGAATAAAAGTTTATGAGATATTGTTATAATTTAGGATATAATTTGACAATGTTAATGTGACCGTTTCCAAATTGCTGGAGGGGAGCAGAATGTATTTTCACATTCCTGCGGGCACAAACTTAGAATGAGCTCCTTAAACACTGATATGAATTGAAGTGAAAAAACACACAAATAACAGCGATCTGCAACTGGTTTACGGTTTACACAAAATGACAACAAAAACGGCGAATGAGGACTAAATAGAAAGATATCAGGCAATCTATATCGTCTTCAACTTAAAGCCACCGTTTTAGCTCCCAGCCGTCGGGAGAAATTCCCTGTGAATCAAAAAAGAAAATAGATAGGCAGATTTTTGTTCGAGATTTACGTAAGATAAAACTGAATTTGGAAACGAGCGCGTTAGATATATTGATATTATTAATCCATCTTTAAAGTGGGCGGAAAGGTATGTTAGTATGGGAGGTACCGGAAGGGGCGTGGCTAGACTTCCAATTTTTTTTCCACAAACGTTATCCTCTTATAGCTTAACTTAATAGCGAATTTTAAAGTGAGCGGAATGATGTATTTGTATGGGAGGTACCAGAAGAGGCGGGGCCATGTAGCCCATTTGCAATACCGTAAATAGTTTTGGAGGAAATATAACTCGTGCACAATTTCAAAACATTTGGTTGTGTCTTTCGACAGTTATCGTGCGAACCAGCGGGACCGCCAGATAGACAGACAGGCTCAAACGACTCATGAATCTAATTCAAAGAAACCTTTGGTCTAAAGTGACTCCTTCTATGTGTTACACTTTTGGGTCGTATCAAATGATATATACCATCCTACCCGTACGGTGAGGTATAAAATCCTACTCGTAGGTTGATTTTAAAAAACGCAATTTTTAAATAAATATTTTTGGCGCAGTTACCTTTGGATTTTGATTAACATCTTGAGTTCTAGAAGGCTGAAAATATCTTTCATTTGAGTACTCGTACATAGGGGGTCATTCTAAAACCCGAGGTCCCACTTTTAACCCCTCCAGGTCCCCATGGGCTCCAACTCCAAGTATGGGCTCCCGGCCCATATTCAGCACTTCCGCCAAGGTCAGAAATTTAAGTATTTATAAAAACTTTATTTCTGTATGCCAACTTTCAGGGACCATTTCATGTGAAGCAGTCCATAGATTCTCTTCGGCAATACATCATTTGCTTATTGTATTGACAGCATTACAAAGAAGCTTTCAAAAAGAATTTTCTAAAATTTTCGATTTTTCCAAAAGCAACTTCGATAATAAAAAAATTCACTCCAAATTTGTTTTTTAATTTTTTTTTTCTTAATCATAAACCATTCCTTCATCATAAAAAAAATAGTGGCATTCAAACACCAAAATGGATGTATACTAGTGCAATTATTAAAACTGTTTTCAATGATATTGTCTTCTAAGTTTTACAATGACTTTATTATTTACATGTTTCTAAACACTTTTTTGGTGAATCGATCTTGACAATTGACACTCTACGGTAAACGGCTACTAAATGAAAACGTGCAAACCTTACAATAAGAAATAGCTGTGAGCTTGCGCAATATTAAAGACTATACAATTCAAAAAACCGTGTGTAAAAAAATTTTAATTTGGGGTCTTAGAAGTTTTTTTTTCTCCTATAGGCAGCATTGGGCATGAGAGGGTTAAATCGATAATGCAGTGCGACAAAAAAACTACCTGCGAAATGATACTATTTTTCTGTTAGGTGCTGCTGCGTACAGTGTATCGTTGGAACGGCTGCCGACTCTTCTCTCCAAATCCGCTGAGGAACTTAAAATCGGTTCACTAAGTTGAATATTTTGGCGCCGGTACTACGTTGATCTTTAAACTTCAGCAGTTCAAATTGATATTTTATCAAATGTAATGGAAAATAAACTGTTTGAACTAAACAAACCATTTTTAAAGTATGATTATCCCGATTGGTGGGTTAAGAGGATAATCGAGAAGTTATTCTAAGGTCATTGCATAACGTGTGGGGGAGAGTTGTGCTGGCACAAACTATGTGGCAAAACAGCAAACGAAAGAAAATGCTACGCTTTTTTCTCGTCGTCTTGCTTACGTGAGTTTACCGGTTTTTCTTCTCTATATAATACATATATACGCGCTAACACTCGTTCCATCGAATTTAGTTTACTTATAAGCAAACACATACTACGCTGGGGTAAGATACACATTCAGCCATTGCTTTGCCCCAATATTCTACAGTATTCATGAGTTTTGCCAGTTCTTACTTTGGCTTTAACAAGTGTCCTTGCCCTAGTCCTACTTTGGTAAACAGTATTAAACAGGCCAGTAACCACGACGTTTTTGCTGTAATATCGAATATGTTGTAGACTCGCAATGATAGAAAATCGTTAACTTAAAGCAAATGTGTAACAAAAGGACATTAAACAAAACACAACAACAGCAAGAGAATCTCAGACAACAAATAATAACAACACAGACGTATGAACTCTATTCAATATTAGGCTTCGTTTCCGTTCCGTTTTGCGTTTCAACAGTTGATTTTTTTTTATAGCTACAAGTGTTGCAGGGTTTAATAGCACATGTAGAAAGTGTAGGCAGTAAAGCCTATTTGTTCGTAACTTCTGTATAACATACTTGTATTTGAGTGTTTTTGTTTGTTGAAGTGTGGCTTTATTTGACTTTCTTTTCATAAACATTTTATGAAATCGATACCCTAAAGCGTTTAAATGTAATTTGTTTGTGGTGAAGAACCTTCAAGATGACTTCTTAATGTTTTCAAGGACATTGAAATTTAGTATTTCCACAAATCCTATAAACAAAAGATATGATATAATGGTTTATAAAGGGTTTTTTAGATATTTGGTTTTCAAGAAGAAATATAACGCATATAATTAAATGTTCAAGCCATGAATTAAGCATTATTATGAAGATAAGGATTTTTCAATATGGCACGAATAAATTCCAGCGAGAGGCCCAATTTTTGACCACTTTTTGTGGCAATTGGAACCTTACGTCAGCAATAACACGCTGAATATTCTTTTCCAAGATTCAATCGTCTGTGTAGACAAGCGACTGTACATAATCCCACAAAAAATGTAACGGCGACTCAATAATGGCTTGTGGATTATCATCACTCCAAATGCGACAATGAAGATTGCCCACATTTGGAATAGGCTACGCCTTCTGATACTTACAATAAAAGTTACCTGTTCGCCAAAAAAAACACATTTTCACTATGAAATAAATTTTTTTTCCTCACAACCTATAATTGATATATGGAAGGGGTTATCTTAAATTGTGGGTCCTCAACTGCACTTACATTTTGAAGACGGTTTCAAATGTCAACTTTTGAGAAGCTTTAACCAAATATGCCGATTTACTCAACTATAGATCACCCATCAAACAAAATTAGATCACTAAGACTGGACTCGACCCCAGATTGCTATGGTAGTCGCATGTTCTATTATACACTGGCCATTATACCACTGGCAATTTATTACTGCCAAAAGTGTTTTTATAAAGAGCTGTAAGGTATTATGTGACTTCAGGTCAGGCGGATGATGTCATTTCGCCATCTCGCCAACACCCTTTGCTGTGAGTTCTACACCATCATAAAACACAATAGTGTTGTTTGTCACGAGCTGTGAGCTATATTATGTAACTTCAGGTTGGGCGGATGTCGTTACATCGACATTAACCACGATGTCTGGTCAACGCCCTTTACTGTGACTTCTACACGATCATACCTTAACCTCAAAGAAAAGAATGTTTCTCGATGTAATTGAGAAGTACTTCCCAGCGGTGCGGAAATGGTATTCTCGAAGCACACAACAAGTCAACATAAAGTTTTATGTAAATATATGCCATACAGCTTTATTGAAAACAGATATGTAAATGTATTGGCAATGTAGCCAAAAGGTGAAATCGTTTGCAAAATTGTAATTGTCAACTTTAAACATAATCCATTTTACACAACTCTGGTAAAACAAAAAATTATCGTAAACCAAATGTAAGAGAACCTTAAAATTTTATTGTCAGACAATATCTGCAAACTACAAACTATAGGTTGTCAGTTTGTTGTGCAGCAAAAATTGCAAAATCCGTCGCTTTTGCCAGATCTTTTGTTTGTTTTCATATATTTATAGACTCTGTTGCCAATAGAAATATTTCTCTGACAATAATGCCGTCGTCAGATGCATAAACTTCGTACATCTGACAATAGAAAGTAACTGACAATTATCTTCACTTACCTGGCAATGTCAACGTTCACACGACTATCAGATGTCTGACAATATTAATGGCTTACAATGTACTTACAATGCTTTTTCTGACAAGACAAAAATTATATGTTCATACGTCTATTAGACATTTTCTGAACATTTATCGAACAGTATTGTAAGATCTGACAACCACCTGTACATAGCTTAAAGCACCCACATGTGTCCTTCGAACGCTATTGCACAAAAGTTTTGTTTTCGGCACAAGTACCAGCCACGTACTCCACTTTTTCATCGCTCTAATTGTTTTGGTCTGAGCTCCATAACTTCCAATCGGTGCTGTGGATTATTAAAAGATTTGGTTAATGCTTTTAATCCCTAAAATACGATTTATTACAAAAATCAATTGCAATTTTAATCAGGGTTCGTTTTGGCTTGCCTTCAAGCTGCCCTTTCCCTAAAAATTGGCTCGAAACTGTATAACGCCGGCTTAACATGCAAAGGCTCTAAGCCATATTTTTAAATTTTACAGGAGAGACAAAAATCCAGTATAGAAATGTCAGTCAAGTTAACTGACTGATAAATAGCATCACACAGACGACATTCGGTCGTATGGCCAGATAAGATTGTGGAAAAAGTGACAGACCACAAATGTAAAGTGTTAAATTCAATATCTCTGGGCATATGGTAATTTTTTATGTGGTTACCGAAAGGGTCCAACTGTAACGAGACAAATTCTATAAATAGAATTTACTCATACATTAACTCATATTTAAACAAAGCTCATATGCAACTGTCGTTACTCGTGGTATAAGCACTCAGTGTGAGCAATTCGAAGTACGCCCATTGGAATTCTCATTCACTTAAGGCGCTACATTGTATAAGTATACAGGTTTGACTTGCAGTAGTCGTCAATCGCTAGCCGAACTTCGACCAGTGCAGACCATAAGCCATAAGTTCTTTTCAGAACTTGTGACTACCTTTTTTTGAAACATCGCCTGATCCTTCTGATCGGGTGATAATACATACTCACAGCGACTTCGGTTGACTGTTCCCCCACAGCGACTTCGGTTGTCTGTTCCACCACAGCGACTTCGGTTGTCTGTTCCCCCACCGCGGCTTCGGTTGTCTGTTCCTCCACCGCGGCTTCGGCTGTCTGTTCCCCCACAGCGACTACGGTTGTCTGTTCCCCCACCGCGGCTTCGGCTGTCTGTTCCCCCACAGCGACTTCGGTTGTCTGTTCAACCACAGCGACTTCGGTTGTCTGTTCCCCCACAGCGACTTCGGTTGTCTGTTCCTCCACCGCGGCTTCGGCTGTCTGTTCCCCCACAGCGGCTTCGGCTGTCTGTTCCCCCACAGCGACTTCGGTTGTCTGTTCCCCCACAGCGACTTCGGTTGTCTGTTCCCCCACAGCGGCTTCGGCTGTCTGTTCCCCCACAGCGACTTCGGTTGTCTGTTCCCCCACAGCGACTTCAGTTGTCTGTTCCCCCACAGCGACTTCAGTTGTCTGTTCCCCCCACACCGGCTTTGGCTGTCTGTTCGTAAGGTAGTTCATAAGTATATTATAAGAACAAATGTATGTATGTAACTGGTAAACCGAAGCCGAGCTTATACTGCAATTTGAAACCCAATCCTGAAATCCGAACCTGCTGGTCGTAGCCGACTTTAGTCCACGATCCCGAACCTGTTATACAAATCTAGCACCCGAGTTGGCCCTACGAATTTGGCATCCGAACCTGAAACCCGAACTTGAAATCCGAACCTGAAACCCGAACCTGAAATCCGAAACCCGAAACCGAACCAGGTAATCGAAACTTATGCCAGAATTCCATTAACCGTACCAGTACTGGGATAATTAAATAGTTCTCGATTATCTACAAATCGATATCGTTAGTGTATCCAGCGCAGATATTTGAATTCAGTCCGAAAAGCAGTTGTCATTGCCGTAAATCTATAAGTTACCTGTCGTTTTTCTGACACAAGTGTATAAGAAGAAAATCAAACCATAATAAACACCATTTACTAGCCCTAGTCAGGGAAATCACTTGTGTTCTTATTTCGTAAGGTTGGTGGGTCCTTATGCAGACCCTGGACGAGATTGAGTATACCCCAGCCAAAGGAAAACCCTCGTTACACAACTGAGAATCAAAAAAATTTTATAATTAATTTACGCAAAAATCCTCGTAGCGGGGTAAATATAAAATATAATATAAAATGGGGGAAATAATATATAAATTTTCAAAAAAATAAGTTATTTTGTATCGGAGGTACTAGGAGGGGTCGGCCGATATAGTCCATATTCATTTCTGAGTCAAAATTCAATAAGCAAATAGCATGCCTAAAATATGACTTATTTCAAGTTGTATGTAAAACAATAAGGGTGAATTTGGTCATTTGTTTGGGAGATACGAGAAGGGGCGTGACAAAGGTTTTGGTTATATAAGGGTTTGTTAGGGTTACAAGATAATTAAACTGACCAAATTCAAATACACTCCAGTTGTCCGTTTGGAAGCTATGAAAGTAATATTAATTATTTAAAATTAGGTAATTTTGTATGGGAGGTACCAGAATTAATCTACCCATTTAAAATCCCGTTACTTCATTTTGGAAACTATTTATACTGTAATTTTTTCATACGGATCAGTTAAGGTTGACTCAAGTTATCGTGTCATAGCTCAATCTTCTTAAAAAGTCCTGAAGCGAATTTGGAGTCTAACTGGTCTCCTATAATGCTTTACACTTTTGATACGATATTCAAATGATATATACCATCACCCTTAGAGATGATGGGATAACAATCAGAATCGGAGTGTGGCGAAATATGTCAATTAGGTGGACTCTCAGTTTATTGGTCTTACACTTTGCAGTCAGCGATATGAGGAATAATGTGTTCTATTCTTCAAATGTATATAAGATATACAAACCTATTAATACCCTATCGCAAACACACACTGTTTAACGAGTTTATTTATAATTGAGGTTTCTTAGGATACCTCTGTAGTACAGAACCCTCCCATTGAAATTGTTTCAGTTTTCTTTTAAATTACTCTTTTTTAATTATTCTCTTTTTTATGGTTAGACAATTCTTAGTATATGATACCAAGAGAGTAAAAGTTAATATTCATTAAATTATTCTTAAAATATAAAAAAAAATTATTTCCCTTAACACTCTATGAATGAGGTATGAGATAGCTTCTCGCGTTGTTGTGAATTAACACGCTGTCTATATAAGATTCACAACTAACGGCACCTACTTGTTTTTCAAAGAATGCGAACTTTACTGCTTAAAAATCTTTTACTAGACATGCCGATTGACTCGACACTTATACTGCGACATTGTTGTCGACAACATCGAACACAGAATCTCCCGCATGGTAGTCGCGTGTTCTTACCCCTATGCACGGGCGGTCCCTGTTCTTTCTTAAAATATACTTATGACAAATTCGAGCGGTAAATTTATCGTACAATTATTTTTCTTCACGATAAGAATATTTCATTACAACATCCTTTTCGAATGCAACTGTACCCTTCCATAACAAATGTTATTCATCACTGTTCCCCGTGCAAAGTTTAATAATCAATCTAATATCTGTCCATACGCAATATTGTGAATCGGATGCTGGCTGCAATTTCTCAAAAGTGTCTTAAAAACAATTTCATGTTTTTCGCAATGCCAAAGTGATCTTGTAGACAATTCATCAAACTGCAAACTAAATGTGAACGAATGAATGAGTGAGTGAGTGATATAAAGTGAATGTATTGGAATTAAGTATAAAACTATATCTACTGCTGATGCTGGCTGCCATCATTCATCGACCGGTAATCATCAGCCATGATTCATAATGCAAATGATTTATAGAGACAGACAACGGGGACAACGTCCGTCGCATCGATGAGGATGTGGACGACAACGATGTTGAGGATGATGCAGTCACTGCATAATGATGCCATCCATGTTGTCCGCAGACAGCATAATACGATAATGCTAATTCCATCCCATCTGAGATACTTTTGCATTTGCAGAAAGACGAAAAGCTTTAATCCGTAAACGAAATAATCATAAATAAGAAGCGAAGTGAGCTGCTGCGAAGTGTTCTCCGTACCAGAGTGTACTTTCGCCATCAACACTTGACGGTTGAGTTCATTAATAAAATCAAAGTGACAAATCGAATGCAATTGTCAACTTGACGCATATCTTTGGCTGGGCAGCGAAACTGTTGCCCGGTACCTTTACCCCTCTTACATGGCACATTGAAGTCGAGTCGCTGTAAGTGCGAAGGATGTATGGTCATTGGCTTATGTATGGATGGGATTTTTGGCGCGGAACTATTGGTGTCGGTAAAATGACACCTCTGCCGCCAGTTTGTTGATGACGTAAAAGAGCTAAGGCTGCATTTTGGATTATAGGGAAGAGTTGTTTCCTAACAGAATGACAAAATTATAACAGTTGATCCCCAGACATTTAAAAGTGCTATTAAATTTGCAAATCCTTTTAACCAATTATTCCTAAGTACGGGTTTAAAAAGTCGGAGTAAAAAACAATTGCAATCAATTAAGAGAATAAGTAACTGTTAACAACTAACTCAATGAACTTTGAATGAACTTAATTTTTCGATGTAACGAGGGCGATTTTTCTATTGTACTGTTATTAGTACAGCAAATAGCACGTTTTGAAAAATCTTCCTCGCTTATTTCTTCCATTATTCAAATTTACTGTAAGTATAGCTGATTACAATAACCACGATCGGCCTTGGGTTTATGCTTAAATTCAGATTTGAATCGCCAAAATAATAATTAAAACCGGTACAGAAATTTCTGTCAGAAAAACTTCAATGTACTTTCAAAAAAGGTATGTATGTAAGACTACAAGGGTGAGTTCGGTCATTTATATGGGAGGTACCAGAAGGGGCGTGGCAAAGATTTCGGTTTTCTTAGGGCTTACGTTTTTGGAAGATAAATAAACTGACTAAATTCAAATATCTTCCGGTAGTCCGTTTGGAAATATGAAAGAAATATTAATTATCCAAAAATAAGAAATTTTGTATGGGTGGTACCAGAAGGGGTAGGGATATTCCGCCCATTAACAATCCCATTAGTTAGTTTAGAAAAATAATAATACTGGTAAATTTTAATACCGATCCGTTAAGGTTTACTCGAGTTATCCTGCTCACCAGCCATCCAGCTAGCCAGCCACACTACAAACAAACAGACAGACATTCCCATTAATAATATTTACAGGACTAGTGGACCCGGCAATGCTCCGCCATTGCATACTGGACGAATACTCATATGTTTGGCTTGCTTACTTAAAGGGCTAAGTGTCAATCTTGACCGTCTGTTAACAACTCGTTACCCCAAGTTACTCCTTATCCTGATCAAACTAACAGCGAAACGCCAAGTACTATTGATATACATATACTACATTATATCGTCCCCTTAATAAAACAATAGTGTATAATTTTTTTGGTGTTTTGAGAAAATCGAGTTTAAAGTTTTCGTCAATTCGGATTTCTATGAAATTTTCGAAGAAGAAATTATACATTACTTTTTCCAATGACCTTTTGACTCACTTTGTGGAAGTAGATTTTGACAAAATTTTGATCTGGCATAGAATCAATGGTGGAGATTCTAAATATGCAATAAAAATTATGGTGTATGACCACATACACTATTGTTATATAGACGATATATAGTTCTAAAACATTTTTCCCACGTTCCCTTATGACCACCGATCGGAAATAAAATGTTAGTCTTCATATTCCCGCTGATAGAAATAAATATTTTGTCGATCATTTGTACTACTGACATTATTGTCAGTATTTACCTTCAAAATGTGTCAGCATTGGGTAAATGAGGTTGTTTTGGCAGATTTTACAAACATAAATTTTCTGACGAATTAGTGTCAAAATTGTTGATGAAACGAACTGACGACGTGTACTTTATATATAAACTTTACTCACACAGTTCTGCAAAACAATTTGTCAAAATGTTGGGTGTCAGCAAAAAAAAACCAGTAAGAAAGTTTCAGTTGGGCAAACCGACTTACGCATACCCTCACCATCAGTAAACTATATATTTTTCTATTATATTGATATTATTACTCGATTTCTAAAGTGGGCGGAGTGGTACATTTGTATGGGAGGTACCAGAAGGGGCGCGGCTAGGCTTCCAATATTTTTCTCCAAAACTTTATCCTATTATAATTAAAAAAAAACAGAATTTGGGCGCGATCGTGTCGTGTATGTTGATTTTATTACTCCATCTGCAAAGTAGGCGGAGTGGTATATTTCTATGGGAGGTACCAGATGGGGCGCGGATAGACTTCCTGTTTTTTTCTCCAAAACTGTATCCTGCTATATAGTGTATATCTGTATAGGTTTACTAAATAAAGAATTTGGGTACGATCACGTTGGATTTATTGATTCTATAACTTTATCTCTATAGTGGGCGGAAGGGTACATTTGTATGGGAGGTACCAGAGGGGGCGTGGCCAGACTTCCAATTAGTTTTCCAAACTTTATTCTGTTATAGCTGTACTAAATACAGAATTTGGGTACGATCCTGTTGGGTGTATTGATATTATTACTCGATTTCTTAAGTGGGCCGAATGATGTATTTGTATGGGAGGTACCAGAAGGGGCGGGGCCATGTAGCCCGTTTGCAATACCGTAAGTAGTTTTGGGAAAATATTAACTTGTGCCAAATTTCAAAACATTTGGCTGCCTCTTTCGAAAGTTATCGTGAGCACCAGCCGGACAGCCAGACGGACATGGCTCAAACGACTTTGAAAGTCATGAATAAAATTTGGTTCAAAGAACCGAGGGTATAAATTGACTCCTTCTATGTGTTACACTTTTGAGTCGTATCAAATTATATATACTCATCTACCCGTAGGTTGAGGGTATAAATATTAGGAAGTTAAGAAAAAACCTTGCCTTGTCTTGCTTTTTGCTTCTTCAATAGTACTTTTTGATAAAATGAAAGTAGTTTTTGGTACAATTAAAATTATATATATATATATAAGCTATAAGCTTCTCTTTAGTAAAAAAATTTCTGTTATTCACGCGCGCATTAAGACCCACTATTGATGATTGGCCACATCAATAGCAGCACGCACTGCTTCCATTGGAAAATTGAGTGTTATGTCTTCTCAACTGTCCACCATTCGTAATCCATTGGGCTGAAATCGTGGCTTTAAGAGGGCAATTCGTTAGAGAAAATTAAATCTGGAAAATTGCTTTGAAGACAGGTCTGCGTCATTTTAGACATATCAGCCGACGCAAAAGTCCACTGGTGGTTTTGAAATAGGAAATGGTTAGGTGGCCTTAAAACAAGTTCCAAAATTGGTTCTTCATACACTTTGCCCAAAGTTTTGACGCCTTGTTCAAAAAAATTAAAATGAGGGACCACATCGTAAGAGTCCCCAACCCCCATACCAGAACTGAAGCTGCATGAAGACCATTTCCACCCGTGGGATAAATTCAGATGCTTCTTTAGATGACCGTACATACAGCCTTTCATTTTCCTTGTCATATTTTCGTGCTTCACGTTTTCATTTTCCTGTTCTATGTCGTTCGAATGCAAATTATTACTTTTTGATTTTGCATCTCACGGCCAAAATTTTCTGGTTTCGGACGGCTTTGATAACCTTCGTCATTCCAACTGTGAGTGGAAGGTCCGATCGGTGGCAGTCTTTGATATCTTCAGTCTTCCTAATCAGTTTTATGTAGCGGTATGCAAATTTGCGACTAATCCCAAGTGGTCGGAGCGTTATGAATATGTTGTTTTTTTTTTTTTTTTGATTTCGCACTTAAAAAGCTATATAACAGCGATACGGTTCGCTTTGTCTAAGCACTCCATGGTGAAACCTGAATTTTTGGTTTCAGTTATAGTCTAACGCTATAGTGGTTGGCTTTCGTAAACCATGTGGAAATCACAGAGGGAAATATTAAAAACTTATTTCTAAAGTTCTGTTTTTTCAACTCAAACTGTGGAAATCTGCGCAGGTTGAGGATCAATTTGTGAAGCAAGATCGTCAGTTCGGGTCCGTATTGGACAAAAGAACGCTTGTTAGTACTCATCCAGTAGTAGTCAATATTGCTACTGTTGCTAAAAATGTGCTCCAACGCAATCAACTTCATTTCGCCACCTTTCACAGCAATTGAAATTTTCTTGCACTTCTTCGCGCAGAATTATGTGCAACGACATCGGTATGAAAACATCTAAAATATATGATCATCTGATGTGTATTTACATCTCTAAAAGGGCTGAATATAAATATTTTTTTTTAAATCTTCTTTTCAATAAGGCTCATTTTCACCTCGAGGAGAAGCCGATGAATCTATTACGAGTGACTGGTGCGGTTTAAGCATGGCGGTAACTTAGGCATATTATGCAAAAAACCACCTTTACCGTCGAGCAAGAGGTGTCATGCACAGCGATTGGTTGTTAAAAATAAAAAATCATAATTTTGATCAATAATATTATAATTTTTTGACAGCGAAATTTAATTTTATAGGAACCACTGTGTCATTGAAGGGAGTTTGTACATGGTATTTGACACACATAACATAACGCCCGAACAATTCAGAACACTAAATAAAAATTCGCAAATGCCATTTGGCAACACCCTTTAGTGTTGTAAAAAATTAGTTTTAAAAACTATAAATTGAAAATTTGTTTATAAATTATGATTGGCATTAATTGTGTTTCGGGACGACTTCAGACAGTCGGTCGAAATTTTACACAAACCATGACCACATTTCTCCTTCTTCACCGGGGCCATATTATCGGATCGCATGTTACTCATGTTTCGCCTCGTAATGTGCAATTTTTCATTGACTCTGTTGTCACTTGTGGTTATTTATAATTTCACGATGTTGTTGTTTCTACTTCGTCATCATATAGGGTATTTTGCTTGCTTTCCTTAGGTGACATTGATTGATGTGCATTTTCGAAATGTGTTGACATTTTTCTTAGTCACATTCACTCTGGCAATTTTGGGCCAAGACAAGAAACGAAGGAAATCAATTATTTTATATGGGAATTAAGTGCAATATTTTAGCTTAAAGTGTTTTCAGGTCATGCACTTACTCATGCAATATGAATTATTGATTGAGTTCGAAATTGAATTTATGATTAAATTTTACGAATATTTTCGAAATGAAATGATGAAAATAAGTTGTTTTAGGATTGGCTTTAGTACTTGGCGCACTTATAAAATGTCATAATATAAATGTCTACAAATATGACTGTTTGTTCTTAATATTATTTCATACGGTTTTCAGATGGTATAATTCAGAAATTTATATTAGTCGCAATTCGCCATGAAATGGCTAGAAATGGACGCTCGTATACATTTTTCATACATAAGAATTTTCATTAAAAAAACCTTTTGATTTCAATGACTCGAGAGTTAACCTATATCATACATAGAGCGAAGGTATTTATTAGTCAGAAAAGGGAAAACAACAATAGCTTCAATCGTCATCCGACACGACCCGCATTTCATAACCGCCACGAACAAGGAATAAACGCAAAATACATAACCAGCCCAAAACATTCGGAAAACGGCAACCACATATGTAGGAAGCTGTGCGTCGGAGCGTTCCTGTTTTTCGATGTAATTCTCATTACATCGAATGCTGTAGCTACTCAAATGGGGGGCTACTTTTTTGTGGAAAATCCTAAAACTAATAATCTTGTGTTAATCGGACTTCGGTTTGTTGAATCCAACTTCGGTTAGTTGACAAAATTTCCGTTGGTTTAACTCGACTTCGGTCGGTTAAATCTGACTTCCGTCTGTTGAATCCAACATATGTCGGTTGAATCTATAGTGTTGAAATTCCTTATTTTTTGAGAAAATCGGTTTCGGTTTTGTTTTAAAAATACCTTCTCCCAACAATTCCGTTTTCAATTACCTGATTGTGCAAAAAATAGGGTTAACCCGTCTTGTTCGATTTTTCGAAAAGTGTAAAATAAAACGAGTGTTATATAAATCGCAGTATTCCGATATGAAAATGTGCACTAAAAGTGGCTCTCAATATTCTCATTCGCAAGTTTCTTTTTTTTTATAAATTTAAGAAAATGTTGAATGTCTGAGTTTTAAACAATAATATAATAGAATATTTCTTCAACATTTTTTTAACTTTTGAGGTTATAATCATTTAGCAGCATTTTTCCAAACAAATGCATGGTTTATTGAAGGTTTGTATAGAACTTTCCTGACAATACATAAATAATAATCGACACAGCAGCAATAAAATTATGCCCTATTGTTTGCTGAATGCTCAGACTTGTGTTACATTTCGTAGATACTTTACAAGTAACTAAACCTATGTAAATTAAAATATATTTTTTTTCTTTTTTAAAAAACCAGTTAATCTAGGTATATGAAAAATTAAGTTTTGAAAAAAACCCCAAACAGTTTCGTACAGAAAACCCGGTAAAACGGGTTTCGGTTTCGGTTTAGTCACTCTACTTGAACCTAACCATTGAATTAAATGGACTTCGGTCGATTGAATTAGATTTCGGTCTGTTGTAACCAACTTCTGTTGGTTGAACCTTATTATTGGTTAACCTCGACTTCGGTTGGTAGAATTGGACTTCAGTCTGTTGAATCCAACTTTTATTGGTTGAACCTAACTATTGGTTTGACTCAACTTGAGTCGGTTGTACCGGACTTCGGTCAGTTGAATCCAACTTTTAATGGTTGAACCTAAATATCTGTTTAACACGACTTTGGTCGGTTAAATCCAACTTTTGTTGGTTTTACACGACTTCGTCGGACTTCGGTTTGGCACATGCATATAACATTCGTTCAAGTAGCTTTATTACAGAAATTGGGCTCGTAGCGCTTAGATACTAACATTTCGTCTAAATTGCTGACAACCCAGATTAATTAATATATTCCCGAGTCGCTGACGTTAACCTAAATCGCCGACAAACTAGAATTATCAAGATGATCCCGTATTGCTGATATTAACCTGAATTACCAATAAACCCGAGTCACCAAGACGACCACGTATTGCTAATATGAATCTGAATTTCCGACAACTCTGAGTCGATAATACATGTTCGAATTGCTGATTCCAATCTAAATCACCGACAAGTATTAATCCGAATCGTCAATACACTGTCAAACAGCACCACCGTCATCACAAACCTTTAGTGTTAAAAGCTTCACGAAACAATCGATAACCCAAACATACCGGGGCGAAAATAGTATCAATGCAGACCAAACCCACTAGGCTGTGTGCCTTCTATTGTTATTCATATTTAAAAAAAAAACACTAACCATTTCTTTTGTTTGCCACAAATATATTGTCTTCTTCTTCTTCGTTTTCTTTTTCTTTAATGGCAGCAACAACAGATATGTATCCACCAGTAGCCGCACGTAGAAAGGTATTCTAAGCGCTTCGGTCTATTGCGCTCCGTAGATAGTTCGCCACACCAAGCCTAGCTAACAGCTCTTTCACCTGGTCCATCCATCGGAATTTTGGTCGCCCACCCCCCCTGCGCCACCCATCGGGTTTATTGCCGAAGACTTTTCGAGCCGGAGCGTTTTCGTCTATTCTTACCACGTGTCCAAGCCAGCGCATTCGGTCTATTTGAACGCGCTTGACTACGTCGCAGTCGTTGTACAGCTCATACAGCTCATGATTCGTTCGACGACGGTATTTTGCGTAGTATTTTTCTCTCGAAGACTCTTAGAATAATTGATCCGCTTGTGTCATTACCCAGGATTCTGCGCTGTAGAGCAAGACAGAGAGGAGCAGAGTCTGATAGAGGTGGATCTGTGTTCATCGAGAGAGCGCTTTGTCATTAAATCGCTTGCTTAGCGCATAGTAGCAGCGGATCAATACTCGTCTTTTGATTTCCAGGCTGACATTATTATTTTTGTTAATGGCAGAGCCAAGGTAGATAAAATCATCTACCACTTCAAAGTTATAGTTGTCATTGTTAACGCAGCATCCCAGACGAGTGGACTCTTTGTTAGTTGAAACAAATAACTTGGTTTTGTCCTCGTTTATCACCAGACCCACTTCAGTCGACTGCTTTTCAATGCTCGAAAAATCCGCAGTAACATTTGACAATCCACGTCCAATGATATCTACATCATCAGCATAGGCGAGCAACATGTGACTGTTGTTGATGATGGTACCATTTCTGTTTACTGCAGCCTTCCGCATGATCATCTCTATTACGTTGTTGAAGAGATCGCAGGACAGACTATCGCCTTGTCTAAAACCTCGCTTAGTAGAAAATGGCTCTGACAGATTTTTGCCAATTTTCACTGAAGACTTCGTGTCAGTCAGTATCACCCCCCAAAGTCGAATTAACTTCGCGGGGATACCAAACTCAGCCAAAGCATCCAACAGTTTCTGTCGTATCGGACTGACGAATGCAGCTTTGTAATCAGTGAACAGATGGTAGGTGTCGATCTGCATTTCGTGGGTCTTCCCCAGCATTTGTCGCAGTGTGAATATCCGGTCGGTCGTGGATTTACCAGTTCTAAAGCCACACTGATAAGGTCTAATCAGGTTCGCCAGAATGGGCTTTAGTCTTTTAAATAACACACTAGACAGGACCTTGTATAAATACTAAGCCCGCGATAGTTGGTACACACACTTGGATCGCCTTTCTTTAGCACGGGACATAGGACAGAACTAGGGGGGGATCTGTTTGGAGTAATTGATAGAGTTGGTTGTACTAGACATTGGCTATGTCGGTGGTATGCGGCTTTGTGATGTCTAGCTTCCTTTGCGTTTGATAACGAGTGTTTTTAGCTCTACTTAATCGTGTGCGTACCTTGGCTGCAACAAGGTGGTCAATAATTCGAGTCAACATTTGCACCGCGCACCACACGCACGTAAATAACGCTTGAAACATGCTTCCATCAATTACAACGTGATCAATCTGATATCTTGTATTTTGATCGGGAGATATCCAGGTTGCCTTGTGGATATCTTTATGCGGGAATCTGGTTTCACTCACAACCATGTTTCTTGCCGACGCGAAACTAACCAGTCTGAATCCATTATCGGAGGTGTTGTTGTGTACACTGAATTTCCCGACTGCTGAACCAAGAGCATCCTGCCTTCCTATTTTAGCATTAAAATCTCCCAGAACAATTTTAATGTCATGTGCAGGGCAGCGGTCATGTATCTCCTCCAGGCGCTCATAGAATGCATCTTTAATGTCATCGTATTTATCTTCCGTCGGGGCGTGTACACAAATCAGCGTAATGTAAAAATATTTCGCCCGGATGCGAATGGTGGCTATTCGGTCACTTACAGGACCTTACACCCACTTACATCCTTCGCAAGAATAACAAACTCAACCATGTTTTTTTATCGGTCTAAACTCGACAGGACCTTATATGCGATGAAAAAGCATGCTTCTGGTTTTAGACTCATAGACTCATACCACGGGATCTACATTTTGTAGACGAATCCGAACGTCACTATCACAACTTATACCCATTTTCAATAAAATTTCAAAAACTACCATTAAGCAACACCCTAGTATATATTTTTCTACAGTCAGCCAATATGTGTAAAAGTGTTTTCTAAAATTTCTAAAACTGAAAAAATATTTCGTAAAGTCATTACAAGCAATTAAATCCTATCTTCATATTCTGTTTAAGTCATTTGCGTAAAAATACCTGGTGCCATCAATTATGACACAATTAATCCCAACCATGACCTGTCCCACAACAAATAGTGCCTTTGACATCTGTTTCAAAAATGTCAAACTGAAATCGTTCCACAAAAATCCCTTAAAAATAAACGTTTATGGTTTTCTAAGTTTCTGGCACTACATGGGTGCATGTGGCGTCGACACTCACACCAACGACAACAGCTCTAGCATCAGCTCTGTTCCATAAATTTGTCCAAAATTTACACATCAACGTAAACACTCATCGCTCATGTTGGTGATGATGCATTTTGCGGTCTGTCATTGCGAATGTAAGTTGATGGGCCGAAAAGGACCATAGCACCTCTTGCGTGTGAACAAATAGAAACATTGAACGTTGACGGAGCGAGGGCCTTTACAGAAATGCGTACATTAAGCGAAATAAAAGGATGAACCGAACAGAAAACTAACAGCATAGCAGATGTTAGACTAACGTGATTATTTCCAAATATTACATACTTTATAAGCTAATACTATATCACAGAACAAAGGATCACCGCGTTCACTAAGGGCCCAGCAGATCTAAATACCGAGAGACGCTGGTGCTGCTTGCCGCATACCATAAACGCTTGCACACGTTATCAACCAATTTGGCCAAAAACTGCTGCCATTGCTGCAGTTAAAATCACACATTCTTACACATGGCCGTATGTATTTCGCATGAAAGTCTGTCAACAAACATTCGTATATATGCATGAACTAACATACAGGACAACAACATATCATACTCTCATTGTAACAACTACACATACATTGTTGCAGCACTGTGATGCTGTTGATGCTGCTGCTTCTGACGAAGCTGATGATGGTGATGCCTTGTTTTATTAGGTTCGTTTTGGTGAAGCAACACCGTAGCACCAATCTGGATGGATGGAATTTGTGGGGGTAAAATAATGTGTGTAAGTGTAATTTTTCCATTGCGACGACACTATAAAAAGTGTAACTGTCAACTGTTGGTTGCATCACCTATATACAGTCACAGCGGAAAGTAAGCAACAGTTAATAACGTGATCTTGCTGAATACCCGTTTATATTATACAACAAAAATTTATTGTCCATACCTAAAGACCAGTATTTGTTTCTTACTTACCATTCCTTGTAACCGGGGAACAGTATTTATAACCCAGATCTTTTTTAGAAACATCTGTAGTATAATGAAGAAATGGTTTAACTTGTTTACAGATTCTAAGCAAACGTATTCTTAAACTTACTTTTTAACCAGTACAGAAATTTCAGTCAGTTAAACTGACTGATAAATACCATCACCCAATATAATATATTGTTTAAGTCTTGAGTTAT
The DNA here is from genome assembly GCA_964034835.1 of Muscina levida. Classification (NCBI taxonomy): domain Eukaryota; kingdom Metazoa; phylum Arthropoda; class Insecta; order Diptera; family Muscidae; genus Muscina; species Muscina levida. The sequence continues at coordinate 49,657,687 of OZ035881.1, read as the reverse complement.
TGAAAATAATCGATTTGTAATTAAAACCAGTTAGAAAGTTTCAGTCGGGCAACCCGACTTACATTTACCCTTACCCTCAGTAAAACAAATAATTTTCTATTTTATTGATATTATTACTCGATTTCGAAATTGGGCGGAGTGGTACATTTATATGGGAGGTACGTGAAGGGGTGTGTTTAGGCTCCAGATTTATTCTCCATAACTTTATCCTGTTATAGCTTTACTAAATACAGAATTTGCGCACGATTGCGTTGGGTGTACTGATATTATTACTACATCCCAAAAGTGGGCGGAAAGGTACATTTGTATGGGAGGTACCATAAGGGGCGTGTCTAGACTTCCAATTTTTTCTCCAAAACTTTGTCCTGTTATAATAAAACAAAATACAGAATTTGGGCACGATCGTGTCGAGTGTATTGATATTATTACCCTATTTCTAAAGTGGGCGGAGTGGTACATTTGTATGGGAGGTACCAGAAGGGGCGTGTCTAGACTTCCAGATTTTTTCTCCAAAACTTTATCCTGCTTAAACTTTACCAAATACAGAATTTGGGCACGATCGCGTTAGGTCTTTTAATAATATTAATCGATTTCTAAAGTGGGCGGTACCAGATGTGTATGGGAGGTACCAGATGGGGCGTGAATAGACTTCCAATTTTTTTCTCTAAAACTTTATCTTGTTATAGCTTTACTCAAAATAGAATTTGGGTACGATCACGTTTAATTTATTGATATTATTTCTCCATCTCTATAGTGGGCGGAAAGGTAGATTTGTATGGGAGGTACCAGAAGGGGCGTGGCTAGGCTTTCAAAATTTTTTCAAAAACTTTATCCTGTTATAGCTATACTAAATACAGAATTTGGGGACGATCCCGTAGGGTGTATTGATATTATTACTCGATTTCTAAAGTGTGCGGAATGATGTATTTGTATGGGAGGTACCAGAAGGGGCGGGGCCATGTAGCCCATTTGCAATACCGTAATAACTCGTGCAAAATTTCAAAACATTTGGTAGCGTTTTTCGAAAGTTATCGTGCGAACCAGCCGGACAGCCACCCGACAGACAGACAGACAGACAGACAGACGGACATGGCTCAAACGACTTAAAAAGTCATGAATCGAATTTGGTTCAAAGAAACCTAGGGTCTAAAGTGACTCCTTCTATGTGTTACACTTTTGGGTCGTATCAAATGATATATACCTTCATCCCTACGGGTGATGGTATAAAAATTAGAAAGCCTAGCCACGCCCCTTCTGGTACCTCCCATACAAATCTACCTTTCCGCCCACTATGGAGATGGAGAAATAATATCAATAAATTAAACGTGATCGTACCCAAATTCTATTTTTAGTAAAGCTATAACAGGATAAAGTTTTGGAGAAAAAAATTGGAAGTCTATTCACGCCCCATCTGGTACCTCCCATACACATCTAGTACCGCCCACTTTAGAAATCGATTAATATTATTAAAAGACCTAACGGGATCGTGCCCAAATTCTGTATTTGGTTAAGTTTAAGCAGGATAAAGTTTTGGAGAAAAATTCTGGAAGGCTAGATACGCCCCTTCTGGCACCTCCCATACAAATGTACCACTCCGCCCACTTTAGAAATACGGTAATAATATCAATACACTCTACACGATCGTGCCCAAAGTCTGTATTTTGTTATGTTATAACAGGACAAAGTTTTGGAGAAAAAATTGGAAGTCTAGCGACGCCCTTTATGGTAACTCCCATACAAATGTACCTTTCCGCCCACTTTAGGAATGTACTAATAATATCAGTACACCCAAGGCAATCGTGCCCAAATTCTGTAATTAGTAAAGCTATAACAGGATAAAGTAATGGAGAATAAATCTGGAAGCCTAACCACACCCCTTCTCGTACCTCCCATACAAATGTACCACTCCGCCCACTTTCGAAATCGAGTAATAATTTCAATATAATAGAAAATTATTTGTTTTACTGAGGGTAAGGGTAAATGTAAGTTAGGTTGCCCGACTGAAACTTTCTAACTGGTTTTAATTGCAAATCGGTTAATTTCAATAACTCAAGACTTAAACAATATCTTATATTGGGTGATGGTATTTATCAGTCAGTTCAACTGACTGAAATTTCTGTACTGGTTTTTATTTTGAGGTTAAAATTAAATTTTATTATTGTAATTCGGAATAACGAATTAACTGGTTAGAAAAATTAAATATTTTCTTTATTTTGCGAAATAACGACTTAAATTGCCCTACGGGAAAATAAACTAACACAGAACAAGTCCTGTGACTGGTTCTTGGAGGGTAAAGAGCGGTCCTAGTTCTAACTCAAATATATGAACGGGACACATTACTTTAACATGGAGGTGTGAGTTGACACCCTACGCCACAATTTGGACTACTCCTGTGTCTAATTAACAGAATCTGTCCTAAGACCACTCCTTAAAAATATTTCATGTGTCAGTTTTGTAGGACCCATCTTAGGACCAATCTCGAAGGTTATTTAATTAAATTAAATTCTCTCTTTAATTTGTTATTTGTCATTCAAGGATGTGTGTCAAGGATCCCGACTATTATAAATAAATCCTGTAAAAAATATTTAAGTAAACGTATATTTTATTTTTCTTATAGGTCCTCTTAGGAACTATAAGAATTCTGTTTATTATATTAAACACACATTAAATCAGTCAAACTGCGAAGGTCAATTGACACCTCTTTTCCAGCAGGGTGATTAAGGCAATAAAATAAAACAAACACTGAATATGAGCCAGAAAGCTATCTTCTTTTACATACATATCTTGGTTGTAGGTAAACTGAATTCAGTTAGATTTTGCGTAAGATGTACGCTTATGAAATTTGAGTTATTATGGACCATATCGGCAGACACCTTCTTGTACCTGACATACAAAATTATCTATTTTTATACCATCACTCTAAGGGATGAGGGTATATATCATTTGATACGACCCAAAAGTGTAACACATAGAAGGAGTCACTTCAGACCTTAGGTTTCTTAGAACCAAATTCGATTCATGACTTTTTAAGTCATTTGAGCCATGTCCGTCTGTCTGTCTGGTGGCTGTCCGGCTGGTTCGCACGATAACTTTCGAAAGACGTAACCAAATGTTTTGAAATTTTGCACGAGTTAATATTTCCCCAAAACTACTTACGGTATTGCAAATGGGCTACATGGCTCCGCCCCTTCTGGTACCTCCCATACAAATACATCATTCCGCCCACTTTAGAAATCGAGTTATAATATCAATACACCCAACGGGATCGTACCCAAATTCTGTACTTAGTAAAGCATTTACAGGATTAAGTTTTGAAAAAAAATTTAAAGTCTAGCCACGCCCCTTCTGGTACCTCCCATACAAATTCACCTTTCCGCCCACTTTAGATATGCAGTAATAATATCAATAAATCCATCGCGCTCGTACCCTAATTATTATTTTAGTAAAGCTATAGCAGGATACAGTTTTTGAGAAAAAAAACTGAAGTCTACCAACGCCCCATCTGGTACCTCCTACACACATCTGGTACCGCCCACTTTAGAAATCGATTAATATTATTATTAGAACTACCGCGATCGTGACCAAATTCAGTATTTAGTAAAGTTCAAGCAGGATAAAGTTTTGGAGAAAAAACCTGGATGTCTAGACACGCCCATTCTGGTATCTCCCATACAAATGTACCTTTCTGCCCACTTTAAAGGTAGAATAATAATATCAATACACTTGACAAGATCGTACCCAAATTCTGTATTTAGTAAAACTATAACAGGATAAAGTTTTGGAGGATAAACCTAGAAGTCTAGACACGCCCCTTCTGGTACCTCCCATACAAATCTACCACTCCGCCCACTCTAGAAATCGAGTAATAATATCAATATAACAAAAAATTTTTTATTTTACTGAGGGTGATGGTATATGTAAGTCGGGTCTCCCGACTGAAACTTTCTTACTGGTTGGGTAATTAATATTTCTTCCATAACATCAAAACGGATAACTGGATGATATTTGACTTTGGTCAGATAAATTATTTTTTGATAGTAGAAATAATTTAGAAAACAGAAACATTTGCCACACCCCTTCTGTCACCTGTAAATTGTTCAAAACCGAAAACCGTCTAACCGGTTTCTTCAAAAATGCCAATGTCGAATAGCCGGTTTAACCAGTTTTTAAATGTCGGTTAACCGATTTTTCAAAAAGGACCATTATTACAGAACATTGCCAGGTTAGTTCTAGGCAAATCAGCCTAGAATGTTGTTCATGCTTATATAATATTCTTTAGGAAAATTGTTTCCTCTCATTTTGAAATGGGAGGAAGTATTCATATATAAACTTTCAATTGTCGTTATTGTCTAAACAAATGAAAATAGATACATCATTTCTGATCAATAGACAATATTTGTGAAATCACTAAGATATAGTTGGGATCTCATCTTGTAATGGCTGGAAAGCCTAAGATATTTATATGAACAACTTTAACTGCATTTATCTCCTAAACTAGCTGTCCGATCGCAAGAATGTGCTTAATTTACGATTACCACACTAGTAAGTTTATCACCAAGATACAGTAGGAATCTAATTTCAAAATAGATTGAGACCTCACCTTGAATTGTGTGGAAAGCCATTGATATTTATATGAACAACTTTAAGTGCCTCCAATTGAAACATGGAGATTAATTTGTAATGAAATCGGTACCTTAATTCTAAACCATACTAGGTGTAAAGTTTAATTTTTACAGAAATCTTAAATTTTACACTTTTAAGTTCAAATTTACTAATAACTTCTGTTTAGATGGACTGATCATCCTGAGATTTAAATAGGATATAAACTGAAGCAAACTAAATTCAAAAGCTTTAATTAATGGAAATAAATGATAAGTTGACTTAGCATAATTCAGAATATAGGTATCGTCGTTCATATGATTTTAGATTTAATTCTAGTCTATTCTCATATGTGGTTTATTTTACAATTTCCAAAAAAACCGAACGAAACCGATTAACCCTTTTTTACTAAACCAGAAATTCGAAAACCGGATTGTTGGAAAAAATCGTTTTTGGAGTAAACAGGGAACGGGTTTCCTAAAAAATTTATGTATTAGAACACTATAGTTACCTCGCATACAAATGACCGAATTCAACCTCATAGTTTTAGAAAAAAATTCAGTGCAAGGACCTTGAAATAAGTCATATTTTGAGAAAGGTATAAGTTATTGAAAGTTGACTCCGGAATAAATATGAACTACATCAGACAATTTTTGGAAAATTTATATTGCAGCCATAACTAAAAAACTGCTGGATATTTGAGTTTTGTCAGTTTAATTATCTTGTAACAGTGGGCAAAACCGCAGAAAACCGAAACATTTGCTAGACTTATTCGGAAACATCTCATAAAAATTACATTAATCAGCCACATAGTTCTACATTATGTGCACGATGTAAACATTTTTTAAACGTTGATATTCGAATTAAAATCGGACACGTTGTGTCTCTTACTGTCGTCTCTCATACGGGTAGGATGGTATATATCATTTGATACGACCCAAAAGTGTAACACACAGAAAGAGTCTCTTTAGGCCCTAGGTTTCTTTTGAACCAAAATCGATTCATGACTTTTTAAGTCGTTTGAGCCATGTCCGTCTGTCTGGCTGTCCGGCTGGTGCGCACGACAACTTTCCAAAGACGCAACCAAATGATTTGAATTTTTGCACGACTTAATATTTCCCCAAAACTACTTACGGTATGGCAAATGGGCTACAAGGACCCGCTCCTTCTGGTACCTCCCATACAAATACATCATTCCGGGTAATAATATCAATACACCCAAAGGGGATCGTACCCAAATTCTGTACTTAGTAAAGCTATAACAGGATAAAGTTTTGGAAAAAAATTGGAAGTCTAGTCACGCCCCTTCTGTTACATCCTATACAAATGTACCTTTCCGCCCACTTTAATAAATAAATCCAAAGCGATCGTACCCTAATTATTAATTTAGTAAAGCTATAGCAGGTTACAGTTTATGAGAAAAAGACTGGAAGTCCAATCACGCCTCATCTGGTACTTCCCACACAAATCTGGTATCGCCCACTTTAGAAATCGATTAATATTATAATTAGTACTACCGCGATCGTGCCCAAATTATGTATGTTGTAAAGCTATAATAAGATAAAGTGTTGGAGAAAAAAGCTGGAAGTCTAGACACACCCCTTCTGGTACATGCCATACAAGTGTACCACTCCGCCCACTTTAGAGAGGGAGTAATAATATCAATACCCTCGACACGATCGTGCCCGAATTCTGTATTTAGTTAAGCTAAAATAGGATACCGTTTTGGGGAACAAAACAGGATGTGTGAACACGCTCCTTCTGGTACCTCCCATACAAATGTACCACTCCCACCACTTTATAAATCGAGTAATAATATCAATATAATAGAAAATTTTTGTTTACTGAGGGTGATGGTATATGTAAGTCGGGTTGCCCGACTGAAACTTTCTTACTGGTTATATATTCCGTTATGTTTAAAATTTGTTATTTATTATATTTAATTTGGGGACTGCAACTACCTTCGCAACAGTAACTTTGGACAATCTATCTTACTTTATGGGTAAATTTCTTGAAGTAAGGGAAGGCGTAAGTCACTTTAAAGTCAAAACTGATATATAATTCAAATAATAGAAAATTACATATTAGCGACAAATAAATTATCAAATCACCTTATGAAGCCTTTACAAACGGTCGTGATCGTGGACAACATTCTATGATTACTGTATAGTGTTTTTTTTATTGGCCAATGTATAACATTATTCTTGAGCGATATATGAGTTACTCTCTGGACTTTTGTCCATAGGTAAGCGTGTAAGTTTAGTTGAAGACATACATATTTGTTTTTCTTTCTCACCGCAAAAGTCCTCAATCGAAGAAAAAAAAAAACAGCTCCAGCTTTTTTCTGCATTTAAATTTTAGATTTATGGGGGTGAAGGTTGTTCTCCGGAATTTATGTTCTTCAGTCCCATCAGTCTCTCAACATACAACAAGTTTGGATGCATACTTTGGCCACTTTCTCGCCATCATCTTCTCTTTACTGGTCCTGGTGTTGTTTTCAATTATTGTTGATGTTTTTTGGCTGAAATTTATGGTACCATTACGATGATGGCCAAAACGTTTAGTTGAGTCCATATTTTGTCCATGCCATTCCTTCAACGCCATCAGCCACCGTATGTAACTGCAACATCACTTCCTCAGTAATGTAAAGTTGTTGCCACATATGAGTGCAAGTGAATATGTGAGTGTGTGTGACACGATGTCAGTTGATGGTTGTAAATGTCGACAGTGCGTTGGACAATATCTTCATGTGCAATTACAGAGTGTTGCAGCAAAGTGATGTGAATAAATGTTGACACATGTGTGGCCAAAAACCGTTTTTTTTTTCATTTCATCCAACGCTACTCTTCACTCAGTCACTGCCTTGACATGGGGCATACGTAGTAGTGTTGTTGCACAATGGGTCCACCGTGAGTTGTTAGTTTTGTTGTTTCAGTGTTTTGTAACCAATTTAATAGAGTAATACAACAACACAACGTTTATTAAATGTTGGCTATCACTACATATGTACGCAACGTAAGTATGCGCGCTGCAAGCTTATGCGGTCTGTTGTGTATTAGAATTGTCATCATCACAGTCATCAAGTTTTAGTGTAGAAAATTTGTGTCAGCATTTCCATTAGTGTTGTTATCATAAATCATTTCTTGTTATTGCAGATTGCGTTTATTTCGTGAAGTGGACAGCTCAAGAGGTATTTATGAAAATCATCTTTCACATGTAATTGTATAGAATTTATAATGTCCACGGAGATGAATAACGTCATTGTGATCATTTAAGAGTAACTGGATTAAATCTGGAAATTTACTCAAAACATGGTAAAACTATGAATCCTTTATTGTCGAATTGCTGTGGGCAATTTGCCATAGGTAATTATACCATCACCCTTAGGGATGAGGGTATATATCATTTGATACGACCCAAAAGTGTAACACATAGAAGGAGTCACTTCAGACCTTAGGTTTCTTAGAACCAAATTCGATTCATGACTTTTTAAGTCATTTATGCCATGTCCGTCCGTCTGTCTGTCTGTCCGTCTGCCTGGCTGTCCGGCTGGTGCGCACAATAACTTTTGAAAGACGCAAACAAATGTTTTGAAATTTTGCACAAGTTAATATTTCCCCAAAACTACTTACAGTATTGCAAATGGGCTACATGGCTCCGCCCCTTCTGGTACCTCCCATACAAATACATCATCCCCCTACTTTAGAAATCGAGTAATAATATCAATACACCTAACGGGATCGTACCCAAATTCTGTATTTGGTAAAGCTATAACAGGGTAAAGTTTTGGAAAAACTTTTGAAAGCCTAGCCACGCCCCTTCTGGTACCTCCCATACAAATCTACCATTTCGCCCACTATGATGATGGAGGAATAATATCAATAAATCAAACGTGATCGTACCCAAATTCTATTTTTAGTAAGGCTATAACAGGA